>CAIGRB010138283.1:38293-143560 GCA_903798255.1 Fraxinus quadrangulata
ATTTCAAGTCGGCATGCACTCCTGCTGGCCATTAAACTTTCGAGAGATCTTTTACTATAAATTAAAAATAGATTTCCGGTGTGCATTACGTTTTACTTAAGAGTTTTACATGTAACAAATGCTGAAATTATTACGTTAGTACGTGACATTCGAATCTTAAGTTTTGGGGTGTCACAGTGATGGTTGAAAAAAATGAAATTATTGATAGTTGGTTGAAGTTTGCAATGAGTTGAATTCCTTTGTGTTATATTGTTGTACTTATGATTCATTGCATACTGCTATGTTTTAAATTTCTTGACTTATGCTTTTCCATCCATAATGTATAAGGATGTTTGAATTAGGGGGAGTATGTTGCGTTTGATGAAAATTGACTAAGTAAGAATAGTTCTTGTGCATTGTTTGATCAATGGTCAACACACATAGAGGACATTAAAAATCTAATATACTTATTAAATTAAGTTAAAATGAAGGGGGAGATTGTTGAAAAAATATGTGGCATATCTTTACAAAGTTTATTCATTTGTTTCCTTAATATCTGTGTTGATTTTTAGACGTCAAGGGAGATGCTAGAAATGTGAAAAGGCTACAAAATACTGACTGACTGGATCATAAGTATATTTAACATAATATATAAGTTACGGTTTCTAGGATTTTCCACATCTAAATAGGATACGATTTCTTGTTAACATATTGCAGCTCGTGTACAATAGGTTACTTTCCATCCTAGATATTTTCAGATTACTTTCCATACTGTTTAGGTAAGAATTAATTCTATTACTTGATAATTGTTTACCTATAAGTAAAGTAATTAAACAAAATTAGAATCAAGCTTTAAAAAATATTTTTCAATCGGTGGCCTAGCTATGCAAAGTGCTGCTAATTTCATGCACGTTCATATGGATTCAATGCTTCATTGATTTTATTCGAAGTCAAACATCTTCTTCAAGTATTTGGAGAATGCAAAACAAATTGGGCTGAATGTTCAATCCTATTAATTGATCAAACTGTCTGGCGTGAGTTAAGGATGTTGATTCCTAATTCAAAATCAGAGGATTTGATTCTACTTTATCAACAAATCAAAAGAAGAAGATACAAATGGAGTTGTTCTTAGTTTCTTTTGATTGTTTTTTGTTAATTTTTCGAAAATACAAAATGAATACTATTATATTTTTATAATTAAATTAGTGGATTGTTTAACTCGTGGCATGGGGGCATGTTCATATTTCCCTTAGGAATTTACAACGTTATATCTTGTGTTCAACTTTTAATCTTCTATTTAATTTCCATACTTAGTTTAAACTGATCGAACACAGATTCAACCTACACATTATAATCAAAACCGTTAGAAAACTACGTATCAGTGTTTCAATAGTATAATTAAAATTAATTTTTAATTTACCTAGGTTTTAGAATTTACAAGAATCAGTCAATAACATGAACATGTGTATAAACGAGTAACTAAATGAGCTCATAACATTCTAAAATTTTACAGGGAACCTCATAACACATTTGTGATTGAATGGAAGGATAAATCTTCTTGAAAGTATTCCTGATAGGCTTCATCCGCTTTGGCAATAAGGGAAAGTTAAAACCCTAATTTATTGGTTGGAAATGTGGTCTATCATATTACAATGTCATATGAACTTTTAGCAGTGCATAATGTGTTTTAGTTCTCTATGCTTTGAAAGTATGATCGTGATCCCAATCATGTTGTAGATTTTTTGTCATTAGAAATACATAAAGATATGAAGAAGCCCCACAATAATTCTCGACAGGAAGGTAGAGTATTGAGGAAAAAGATACGAAAAGCAGAATTAGTGTTCATTTAATTTTATTCAATATAACATGCTTTGAAACATATGTTTATATTTCCTATGTGCAATCTTGTTGAGTTTGAAAACATTTATGTTTTTAGTTATGAAAAAAATGCATTAGTTCATATTTCAAACTTAAGATAAATGTCATTTGAAGTTTGTGCACAAAAAGTTTTCCAACGAGGAGAATAACAAGGATTTGGTCTTATTTATACCGCACGTAGTGTTTATAACCAAAACCCTTTTAAGCATTTCAAAATTCACCAACGCTAATAATCTTGTGGTAGAATTTACTAACAATTGCCTGTGTTTAAGGACAATAACTCGGAACTCTACAAAACAAAATCATACTATTTTTAAGGAGAGAGATAATATTTTTTAAGCATGAAATTAAGAAAAAATATGCAATATAAGGGCCAAAATATTAAACCAACTTAATTTCTTTTCCATATATCAATTCTGAATACACAAGATAGAATCATTATAGGAATAATTATAGCAAGGAAAAAAAAACTGTAGCACCCTCCTCTTCAATGACTTGGGAAGAAAAATATAGACTAAAATTCACGACATTAAGGTTTTGGACACAAAAGAAAGATTGTAAAGTTCAACCCCTCAATCATACCAGCTATATAACTTCTAGTTTTATTTACGTTTTATTAATTAGGAATATGAGCATGTTTATAATTGCGATAATGTTATTTGTATGTGGTTTATGGATTGATTAGGTAAATTATATTAATCGACTTCTTATTTTCCGTTTTCTATTTTTTTATGTTAACATCTTTTCAACGTCATCATTCTGTACATCAACCTGTAAATCATGATGTAGAAATAGCATTACTCAATAGGAATAATGATAATTCTGCCTGACTCTGGAAACAAAAACATTCATTAGCTGCAACAAACATCATTAGCTTCATGCATCCTCACAGACAGTAGCGCTTGCACCTTTTATGCTTAGGGACATATCTTGCATTTCTGTAACACAGAAAAATATGAACGAGAATAATCCTTAGTAACAATCCAAAGTACGCAATTTTAAACTATGAAATATGATCTCATACCTAGGCAATTCTATAAAAAAAAACTCTGGCATGTGGAGAGTTCTTGAGAAAATAGGTCATCATATGGGCCGGGATAACAATGGAGGAGTGTTCCCTTGACTCTTTGAAATTCAAGGACTTCATATTTACAAATGGTGAGCTTTCATGTGCTAGTAAATCTGGAAACAAGGATAGAACCTTGGCAAAATAGAAACAGATAAGCATGTTATTTGGGGAAAAAAATCATATATGGGCTTGTGCATCAAATCATAGAGTAATAGCACCATTCAGTTATGGTAGTGGCTAACCATAATTACATGAAGTTTCAATTTTACAGTCTTTTGTATATCCTGAAAATTACCTAATATGGGACTATTAGAGAAGTTTCCAAACTTTATAAGTTTCAACAGTTTTAACTTTTAATTCTTGAAAAGAAATGAACACAAACCTCAATAGTGTCCAAGGAGAGCGTGATAGATTTAGCATTATGGAAAGGCTGTAGTAGATTTTAACACATCTAGAGCAACTTTTTTCTCCTCTTCCTACGTTTGCTCTTGCCAACTATATGTGTCAATATCTATACTAATGACGCAGAGGATGAGAGATCCACTATACAAGAATGATGCAAGTCTCGGAGGCTGAAACCACAACTTTACAGTAAGTTGAGGAGAACTTATATTCAAAAGTATCCAACTCACGAAGGGCACAATCAATCAAGGTCAAATTCCTCAAACTTGGACAGTTCAAGAAGAGATCGGATTGCACAAATGGAACCCTTTCGAGATACAGTACTTTTAATTTAGGAAAAGAAAACGGCTTTCTCTATTCTCCAAAATATCCATAATGAATCTTAAGTTTAAATTCTCTAATTGATTCTGAGGAGCACCCAAGTATTGGGAAATCATAAGATGCATAAAAATGGATATCAATACTAAGTCTTTGGACACCATGAGACATAACATAGTTCATAATTTCGTCAAGAAAATGAAAACGGATTGCCCCTATGCGGTTGAATTTGAAGTTGTTAACCTTTACTAAATTGTCACGAAGAGTGAAAAATCGATCCACAAACTTGTTAAAAGGTGGCAATGAAGGAATTGCTATCAAAGTTAAGGTCAGGGAGTGAGGACCAGAGGTTCTTATATCTTTTGGACAACATAGAGCTTTGAACAACATATTTAATATCATCTTCAAGAACCTTTCTCTTCATCTTACAATTTCTCCCTTTCGGATATTCTGCTTGCTCAAAAGAAATATGAAGAATGAATTAGAAGACTAATTTAAGCTGGGAGGTGGACAATTTTTTTACAAAACTGCAGATTTATTATTAGAAAAGAAAACTCAATTACAATTCCAAAAAGGAAAATCCCTAGTCTAATATCAAGTGTAAGCAAAATAAATCACAAGCAATTAATTTGAAATTACGTATTTTACAGAATATGTGCCAATGAACATCAAGAAATGGCTTAGTTTCTTCATTGTTTGTATCCAAAAAGAAAAAGGAGAAGAACATACATAACATGATAAGAGAGCCAAGTAACAAAAGGACAACTCAAATGTTAGAGCACAATTATAAACATCCTTGTGCTTGAAAGAGGAGAATTGTGGGCTCTGAGCTAGGACAATAGCCTGGTTGATGTTGATGATACAAATATGATCAACAAATCCTACTCACATAGCTATGATTTTCACTTCCTAAACTTACTAGTTTTGATGCTCAAACTGGAGCAAGAAGAGAAATAGCTATTTGCGATGAAGATAATAGAATTGTATGCATTTATCTTCAATAAGGGGATATTTATAGATTTTCCTCCAAATCTTAGGGTAGTTTTGTGTTTTTGAGAGAATGACAGATAGCAGTTCCTTGTCTGTTACTCAATAACTAATTTGGTTAAAAGCATCAAGTGTCTTCTCCTTTGTATGATCTTATTCATGCATATTTGAATCTTGGTCAGTGTCTGTTAGCATTTAATGGCTACAATTGTGAGAAGGGTTCAAATGATTTAGATCTTTTGTTGATCTAATTGACGGTTCACATCTTTCGTCTGAACCTATAAATATACCATCCTTCGTACGACCGTTTTTCTACTTTTTGTGTTTATTTCTTGCTTGCGGTGATATTTTTACTTACCAACGATTCTACTTTTATTTTGTTGTCTTTCTACCGTTTCAATTGGGTAAGTGCTTCTGTTTTACCTTGTACTTACCCCTTTTCTTATTCGATTTATTTTTCCAAAACATATTCCATGGCTCCAAAGGTAGTTTTAAACTTAGGGAGGCCTCATTTTGGTGTTGTTACCTCTTTTGAAGAAGTTCAGAGCCCTGGATTTTGTGTTTATTGTTTGATATGTATCCCCTGTAACTCTAGGGTTACACTGGGATGATCTAATTTGAGTGTCAGTCCCCGACTTAGGGCTAAAGTATGTACTAAAGCATGTGGATTGACGAGCTGGTTTAGTAAGCATGTCCAAGAGATTTTATAACTTTCAATTAATGAGTAGTCTACTTTTGTTAGGAGGGACGAGATTGTAGTATTATCGTGTCCTAGGTAATCTTAAATTGCAATCCTTCCCTCTCATGGATATATAGCCTTTTATGAGCTTTCGTCAAATGTGAGGTTTTTAGTCCCCTCATCTTTGTCTATCTTTCATTTCTATTATTGCACATACAACACTCCTTTGTTTCTAGGGATTTCACCCCTTATAATGCTTGTTTATTTTGATGTTACGATGTCTACAGAAAGGGTCAATTTCATTTGAAATATTTTTCTTTTTCTATGATTGAATATATGGTTTCCTTTATTTATATAGGCAATACCATCATTCATGATATCATGAAGATGGAGATCAACTTTTGCTTTGCTCCCAAATGCTAGAATTGGCCGCTTTTTTCTCCCTCTAAGGATGCACCTGTAGGGATCTAGGAATAAGGATGAGGCTTCACACAAAGATGAAGGTACAGTTAAGTGTTCTCCAGCACCTCAAAGGACTAGAGGTTTGCCCACTACCTCAGCTCAGGGGTCCTTACCCACAAAACCTGGGTCTCAATCCACTCCGAATTTCGTAAAGGACCCACAAAAGGAAAAAGAAAGATGCCAGACGGGTCTGAACACTTGGTAGATACCAAGGCTTTGTTTTTTCCTACCTCAAAGAGGAGCTAGATCCCAAAGCCTTATCAATGCTTCCTGCCTTCGTTTTTAGGGCTGCCAGACCACCTTCCTCTGTTTTAACTTGGAAGAAGTTTGAAAGGGTATGACTCCCAAGCTAAGGGAGAATTTGATTGACGCTCATCTCCCGCGAGTTGTTGTTTTTCATCATGTTCAGCACACTAAGTATGAGGTCTATATTTTACAAGCTGATAAAATGGAGAAGAAAACCAATTTTTTGAGGAAGGGGTGAAAAACTCTCGAAAAAAGGTTGGGAACAGCTTAGAAAGAGAAGAAACTCCAACGAGATGAGCAAAGGCTCTAAGACCCCTAGCTGCGAATGAAACTTCTTTGGTGGCACATGTTACCGGAGTCACTAAGGACTTCAAAAAGGCCAAAGAAAACCATGTTGCTTATATATCGCTAGAACTGATGCTGAGCTTTTACACCTTAGAGAGGGGCTTCGGTCAATTAAGGGTGAACAATGTTCCATCTCCAAGGACATGGTTAAGGCGAGGGTTGAAAAAGCCCTATTTCTTAATCAGCTAAAGAATACTGAGACAAAATTGGCTATTACAGAGTCGGCCTTTCTTAAGCGAAGGCTAACGAGGTGAAGCTTCTGGAGGATGCTATGCATAGGGTGTCCAATAAGGTTTTTAACATTATTAAAAGCTTCATCCTAAGTGGAATTTGGATTTTCTGGAGGTTCCTAAAGAGGATGCCTAGAACACCTCTTTTTTCCAAGGAAACTCACTTAGCTGTTGGAGCTTTTGACAACGCGTCCACTTCTGTCGAACCTACCCTGGTTGCAGATTATATTCCTTCTAGTGAAGCTATTGCTAAAGATAAGCAAGCCAACGCTTCTATTCATGCTCCTCCTCCCCAAACGCGGATGTGCCCTTTGAGGGCAACACCATAATTAGCCAAGACGACCACGCTTTTAGGACTCTCCAGCCATTTGTCAATTTAAACAGATAGTTCGCCTTTTGTCACTTCTTCCCCCCTTTTGTTAATGACATTTTATTTCTTTTTGTACGAAAATGCTATTTTGGCAAATTTCTACCAAAATATCATTGTTTATTTTGTACGAATTGATTCATTTGATCATCTTTTTTGGGCTTGCATTGTGATTCTCATTTGTTATTTACGCACGCTTCATGTAGATGCATTTATAATAAGTTTGTATCAAGAACAAAATCTATCATTCTTGCGTTGATTTCATATTTCGACAATGTAATTTTCAAATGAACCTTTATTAAATCATTGTAACAACATAAGGGGATGCGGGTTACTACTCTCTCCCCGCCATAGGCTTTTCATTTCATATGTACTTTTTTCATTATTACAGCATGTCATGACATGTAAATTTGTCTGAACGTGGTATTGTCCTTTTTCGACAACAATTTCCTTTGAGGTGAAAATTAATTTACATATTCCTTTGGCTAGATAAACATCACCTTTAGTTGAAATTTCTTTGACAGGATAGACTTCGCCTTTAATTGAAATTTCTTTGATGGGATAGACTTCACCTTTAATTGAAATTTATTTGGCAAACTGAAACTCACCTTTATTTGTCTTATTTTTTCAAACCTTATTTCAGGTTCAGTATTGGTCTACATTTCAAAATCCATGCTTCTTTTATTACTTGCGAAGTTATCTTTACTGGTGGGTAGGTCTTTCAATCTATCCTTCTTAGCATCAGACACTTGCTTTCCTAGAAAAAGATTTTTCAAGTAGGTTTTTGTTCCTCTCAACAATAAATATGGTATTATCCTTGGGGTTGCTTTTTGTAAAGCATTGAAATGACATTATCCTACTACAATTTGGTTTTTCTTGATACATGCTACCCCTTTGCGGGTTTCATATTTCTGGCAAATACGGGTGATGAAGATATCTTTGCCTTCAGTTGCTTAAAATGGGTCTTCCTAAAATCCTATTATAAGCAGATTTGCAATCGATGACTACGAAGTCCATGTGTCCTTGAAATGAAATTGGCTCTCTGTCGAACTCAACTTTCAATGTGATTTGTCCTGTAGGGACCAAATTGTGCCCAATAAAACCATATATGGGTACCATGGGTATCCAAGGGTGATCGACCTACATTTGATCAAAAGCATTTCTAAACAAAATATTAATAGAATTATCATTATCAACGGCATATGGCTAAGGCATTACTATTACGGCCCGTACTACCAATGCATCACAAAGAGTATATATGACTCCATCCTTCTTATTACTATCAAAAGCAACTGGAAGATATGCATGTTGATCCTTCTTATTTCGAATCTAGAATACTTCCTATAGGGTTTTTTAGCGGCGCGAGCGTAGCTTCTTTGTTCGCTCATTGTGTCCCCACCTATATATAGACATCCAATTATGTTGGTCTCCTTTATTAGGGGTAGAGAGATGGAAGCATTTGCTATTGCTTCCAGAATCATCTCGCCAATTTCCTCTTGAATTTTCAACTTTTGCGCGCAAAGATGCATTCTCTTCTATTAACCCCTTTAGTCTTTCAACCATTTCTTGGATAGTTTTGGCAATAAATGCTTTTTTTCTCAAGCAACGACAGTGAGCAGGAGAAACATTAATTTGCAATTTTGTCGGTGTCTCCTCTTGCTATCACTTTGTTAATGCATCACTATCCAAAGGCTCGTTGCTACTGTATCCTTTACTTTTAACCTCTGGTGTAATTTCTCTTTCGGCTTGTCTCCCGCCGGATTATTTTTGTCAAACTCTAGAGATTCCTTGATTGTAAGTAAATTTCATGGTTTACTTTGTTCAACTTTTCCATATATTGTACCAATTTGATGACAATACAAATATGATCAAGAAATCCTGCTCATTTAACAATGATTTTCACTTCCCTACCTTCTAGTTTTGATGCTCAAACTGAAGAAACAAGGGAAATAACTATTTGAGAGGAACATATTTGAATTCCATGCTTTTCTCATCGAATCAGGTATTTATATATTTCCCTCCAAGCCTTGGGGATAGTTTGGTCTTTTTTGAGAATGCAGTTAACGTTGTCTTATACAAAGTTCCACGGTCTTCATTCTCCTTGCGTATTTGTTGCAAGTTTAACATGTGTTTTAATAAGGTTCGCTTGTGTTAGTAGTTGACTGAAATAAGAAAATTGGAAAATCAATGGGATACAGGCAAGATATCAAACTGAGATCGTCTAATTGTTGCCTATTACAGCAGCTAAATTCAAAGCATGCCATATTCATTGGAATCAATGCATATATCAACAACTAAAAGGCTGGATCGCTCCTCAACCCCCAACTGAAGTTCAATGGTTTTGAAACTTCCCAAGTTAGATAACCAATGTTAGATTTTGCATGTTATCTCGATACTTGTTATTTTAGCAATGCTTCAGACACAAGCCTTTCAGGCAAATCTTGAATTTAATTTATCATTTTTACAACATGACCATCAATTCATGCGTAATTATCAGTTTGCAATTCTCGAGTTCATCAATTCAGATTCACTGTGGAAACCATAAAATAGTCAAAGAAAAAGTTTGTGATGTTTTAATTCATCAATTTTAATCAATTACAGACGTTACATCTTCTTGTTAAACAATTCGTTCCAAATATCAATCATTTATACACAAATAAAAAAACTTAAATACAGTTACAGAACTAGAGAAATATTACACATTAAATGTTATGAATGATAACCAATAAAGCTAATAGGTGTGATCCTAAACTTACTCAAAAACCAAGATTTGGGTTCTTCAGTTACTCGAGCTTTTAGAGAAGATGTTTGATCCAGGGTGTAGCCAACAGGTTCCTCATGTCTATTTACTGTTTCTATCTTTTCCTTGGTAGTCCGGAGGCAATATGGCTGGGAATTAGGGTTATAAGGGTAAGTAATCAACAGGTTGTCCATAATTACAGTCTTTAATTACAATACTTTTATTTGGAAGGTTATTTATATGTATTAACCTTGCTGAATATCTTGGCAAACACTAGATGTATAAATACTAAACAAATGAAAAAGGTGTAGCCATCTAAATGTTTACCCTAAATACTTTTATATTTAAAGTATCATAAGTCATAAACCCAGAATATGACACATGGGTTGTTCACTTTAGGGAAACTATACTAATGAAGGCAAACATACATGCCAAATATGTGGAATAATGACTACTACAGATATGTTTCTTTATATGGGAAACTGTACTCCTTTCACTAATACAGCTGCAACAGAAACTCTTGATGATAACAACAGTGAGCACCAAAGATGCAAATAATATATTGTAGAAGATCACTGACTATAGTGCTAAGACCAAACTCACAATAGGTGATGGTACTAAACTGAAAATTAGATATATTGGAATGAAAATCTACGCATATCATGGATGCATTTCTGACTAACACTTTCCTTGTAAATAGATTTCTTCTCCTATGATTCAGAACTTCCACCTCTCAAAAATCTTTCCCGCCATTAACCAAACTACACATTCTTAAAGACTTCTGGATAAACCGGTTTTTCCCACTTGAGATCTATTAGCAAACTAGCAAGATTTATGTTTGCAATGATACCACTTGCTAGGAAATAAGTACAAGATTATATAACACAATATAAAATAAAGATCGAAACACAAGAAGAACATAAAAAAGTTGGCAGAGGAAAAGAGAATTCACTATAATATGAAGAAAACATACAAAGATATTGTGTTTATAATATTTTCTTAACTTATCTAATTTGTAAGAAGAGCCAACTATATATAGGATGCATGTCAAAACTCTAATAATAATCCTAAAGATGAAAAGAGCATAAAAAAAGACTCCAAAATACGAAATGGATCGTGGACCGAATGCCACAGCCACTCGAGTGCCACCCTGGTGGGAAGTGAGCGATGCCTCAGCAACAAGCTAGTGCCAACGGGTGTCAACTCCCTATTTTGTGCGCTCGAGTAGAAGCTTGGCACATGGCTAATGGAAATGTGGCTAAATCACTTCTGTTAAAAAAAAAAAAGGTGATCTATGAGTAGATTGATTATCAATTAACATAATAAAATAATAAATACAATTCAACAATAATATAACAAAAAGTTGAGAAGAGATTTAGAAAGCATGCTTTAGGGAGTCATGTGGTTTACAAACTCGTTCTCCTTCTATAAGCACAACCAGAGGGAAATGAAGAACGAATCTTTATCGAATTTCCAAAAGTATAAGAATATAGTATGAAAATGTTCTCTAAATTATGTTTTTATGTTATGTTCCTAATAATGAAGTATGTCTAGAGGCTGAAAACTCTTATTCAAGTTTTTCTTTTTTCTTTTTCTTTTTTTTTTTCTCATCTCAAGCATAAAATATTCTTATATGCTAATATGTATCTATCTACAATTTGTACTAAATAAAATTTTAAAAGTTAATTTATACATTCTAAAAATGAGGCAGAGGATTGAATGCACACGTCTCTATGTTGTTGGTTGCAGATGAAAAATATGATCTGCCCCGCGCATGTAGAGAATGGGATCCTCCCAAAAATAATATTTTAAGTCGGCGAATTTTTTTTTTCTTCAATGACTTGAAGAATCCGGTGGAATGATAGACTTGGCCAAAAAATTTACTATATCAGCATACCAATTCTACACGAAATATCTGCTCATCTGGAAAAATCTCATTTATCTCTACTAACTCCTTCTGCTCTCCAGGCTCAAGTCGAGATAAGTGATCAGCTACAACATTTTCACTGCCCTTCTTGTCCCTATTCTCCAAATCAAACTCTTGCAAAAGGAATACCCAACGGATGAGTCTGGGTTTGGCGGCTTTTTGTCAGTAATTATTCTAAGGCGACGTGATCGATATAGACTATGACCTTTGATCCAACAAGATATGATCGAAATTTGTCAAAGGCATAGGCCACAATTAAAAGCTCTTTCTCAGTTGTGGCATAGTTAATTTGTGTGTCGCTCATGGTTCTGCTTGCATAGTAAATCACATGGAATATTTTGTTCTTATGCTACCATAATACAACCTCCATTGCGTAATCACTTGCATCACACATTAATTCAAATGGTAAACTCTAATCCGGTGCAATGATCACTGGTGCTGAGGTCAACTTCTCTTTTAAAGTGTTGAAAGCCAATAACAATATGTAGAGAAGTAAAAAAATGACATCTTTGGCTATCAAGTCGCACAGAGGATTTGTGATGTTTGAGAAATTTTTAATGAAGCGTCGATAAAACCCTGCATGCCCAAGGAAACTGAAAACACTCTGAATTGATGTAGGTGGCGGTAATTTCTCGATAACCTGAATTTTTGCTTTGTCCACCCTCATCCCGTTGGCCGGAACTCGATGTCCCAATACAATTCCCTCATGTACCATGAAGTGGAATTTTTCCTAGTTCAATACTAAGTTTGTTCCTTGCATTGTTGTAATACCAAGTTTAGATGCTCTAAACATTCATCAAAAGTAGATCCAAACACTGAGAAGTCATACATGAATATTTCTACAAATTTCTCCACCACATGTAAAGCTGAAAGGTAGCAGGAGCATTAGACAAATCGAATGGCATCCTACGGTAAGCGAATATAACATAGGGGCAAGTAAAAGTTATCTGTTCCTGATCATCGGGTGCTATTGAGATCTGATTATATCTAAAATATCCGTCAAGAAAACAGTAGTGAAAATGCCCTACCAGTCTTTCCAACATCTGATCGATAAATGGAAGGAGAAAGTGATCATTCTAAGTTATTAAATAGCATTGAGTGTGCAATAATCAATGCAAACTCTTCATCTTGTAACAGTTTTGGTGGAAATTAATTCGTTCATTTCATTTTGCACCACCGTAATACCACCCTTATTCGGTACAACCTGAACTAGGCTGATCCATGCACTATCTAATATTGGGTAGATGATTGATAAGTGCTTTTTACACACTTATCTTACTGTCAAAATATGGAAAATTGTTGATTAATATGTTGGAATATAGTTTAATTCTATGTAATTTATGTTTTGCAGGACAAGTGATGAATGTAGCGAAAATAAGGAGAAACAAGTGTAAAATGACCAAAATGGAAGAAAGTGAAAGTTTAGGTACTAAAGTACAAACAATTTAAACTTGTTTCTAACCTTGTAATGAAGATTCGAGAATGTTAGAGGTCAACTGGATGAAAAAAAGAGTAAAAGGTATGAAATATGGCCAAGACATTATCACATATCAACTTTCATATTGAGACCAGTTTTTGACATAGAAAATGATCGAATTTAAAGATGGTATCTAAAGTAAAGTTGTAGCCTTTTGAGTTAGCTTACCAACACATCTTGAATCTCCTCAATTGGATATCAGGAAAGAAAATTATGACCCAAAAATGTTGCAAGGCGCGCGCTCTCGCCAGGCGCGCGCCTCACAGCAAGGCTGTTTTGCCTTAAGGCGAGCACCCTAATTTACACTAGGTGCGTGCCTCAAGCCAAAATGGAGAGAAAATTTTGGTTTCCGAATTTAAGTCAACCACTTATGGAAACAACTATAAATACATATTTTGAAACCCTAGACGAGGGGAGATCAGTCTAGAATGCCTCAATCTTCATTATTCATCATTCTTCCATTGATTTTGGGCTCAAGAAACTCATAAAAAACTAATAATCTTGGTGAAGCAAGGGAGGAACTCAATTGGATATGGTGATTTCATATCTATTATTTCAGGTAATTGGTCTTTTATTTTACTGAATAATATTAGGATTTAGATTTTTCTTTTCATGAATTTATATTGAAATTGGTTAAATAATTACTAGATTTTTCATGGATTCAGTCATATTTTTTTCATTGTTTAATCAAACTATTTATTTAGTTTCAATTTCAATTACTTCTTGTTATGATTTGTTTAATAATTATTAAATCCTTTATAGATCCAGGCATGCTTCTTCTATCATTAGATTGAACTAGTTGTTAAATTTTAATCTCAATTTCACCTTATTGGCGATTGGTTACTGCCTTATGCTTGATGTATATGGTCGATCTTTGATCTTATTCCAATAAAATTGTGTGAATAAGTCTAAATTCTAGGANAGAGTGCCAGAATGAAAGCCTCTAATTGTGTTATAAAAATGAAATAATTGATGTTAATTATCCAATCCAATTGAGGGAATTCCGACGCTTCAGTACCTCAAATTATTGATTTTAATTTCACTTTTCAACATTGAATTTTATTACACATTGAAAATGATAACTCATCCATTTTTGGAACCCTTAAGCATTTTCCATCTCCCTTTGGATATGATACCCCAAAGTTGCACTACAACTACCGCGTTATTCTTTGGGCATAATCAATGATACATGCATCCAAGAGTTTCAATACTTCTGAACTGACTACCTCTTCCATGTTTGGATTTAGCCTCCGCTGATCGTCTACACTTGGTCAAAAATTCTTCTCCATGAGGATATTATACATACACAGTGAAGGGCTTATCCCTTTAATAGCTGCAATGGACCATCCATGGGTGTCTTATTATCCCTCAGTACCCGAAGTAGCCTCTCCTTCTCCACCTTGTTGACTAAATTTGAGATAATTACTGAGAGTATAGAGGACTTCCCAAATAAGCGTATCAGAGTAGTGGCTTGAGTTTCAATTTAGAAGGTTGCTAGATGGATGGTAGAGGCTTAGTAGGACCGGTTCCCAACTCCTCAAAATGACATTTGCGCTTGTATGGTGGATTGGTCTTTAGAAACCTTGTACATGCTTCAATCTCAAAAGAATCAGTGTGAGTAGATGATAATGTACAATGCATGCCTCATATGCATCGGTTATGTAGCAGAAAAGTGTCTTGGACCACCTTCTCAATTACATCTATCTAAAAACAATTGAAAGAAATTTGCTCTTCACCAAGTCTCAAAATTCTGAACATCAATAAAAGCTCTTCCAGTAGCTAAAAAAGGTCGGCCCAATATAAGTGGAACATCCTTGTCTTTCCCATGTCAAGAATGAGAAAGTCAGGTGGGAAGATGAATTTTTCCACTTTAATCAATACGTCTTCAATGATCCCTCTTAGATGAATAAGGGATATCAGTTAGCTGAAGAGTTACCTTAGTTGCTTTAGCTTTTCCCAATCGGGTATCCTAAATATAGAAAGTGACATTAAATTAATACTTACACCTAAATCGCATAGTTTTATCAAAATATCAATCTCCAATTGTGCAGGTACAGTAAAACTCTCTGGGTCTTTTAACTTTGGAGGTAGCTTTTCTGAATTCTGGCGCTGCACACTTTGGAGTGGCTAGGCATTTGAACGAGTGCATCGGCGAATGGAATGTTTATGTGGAGTTTCTTGAAGACCTCAAGAAATTTTGTGTACTGTTGATCCAATTTGTGCTTTTTCAACCTCTATGAAAATTGAATAGGAGGCTCGTAAGGATTGATAGGAGCAGTTGCCTTAACCTCGTGGTGTATCCGAACTCTCCTTAGCATATGCTTCTGTTGGTTGTTCCACATGCTCCTCATTTGAAGAAAGTATTGTTTCCTTACTCGCAATCGACCTCTTGACATGTATTTCAGGTAATTGCACCCCGCTTTTGGTTTTAATAGCCTTGGCATATTCCTTAGGATTGATTTTTGTATTGTTGGGTAATGAACTTGGTGCTCTACAGTCATAGAAAGTGCCATCTATCCCACTTGAATCTCTAGATATTTAATAGTAGCACTGTGATCTTGGAGAGTTGTTTCAAACTTACTAATGAACTGATTATTAGTTTCCATGTATTGATTTGTTTTTTCCATAAATTTCTCTTTCAACTGAAACTTCTTCTCCTGCAGCTGAAACTGACCCTGCGGCCTATTCTAATTCGGATTAGCTCAAGAGAAATTTGGGTGCTTCCTCTAACCTAGGTTGTAAGTATCGAAATGTAGATTATTATGTTGAAGTTGTCCCCATTGTACAAAATTCACTCGTTCCATTCCTTGTGCTAGAATAGTGTCATCTGTTGTATTATGATCTGCCCGACACTCTTCACAACTGGCGTCTTGGCTTGTGCTTCATTGGCTGTATAATATGCTTTCCACCTTATGAAATAATGAATCTATTTTCACAGATAAAGCTGAGTAAGCATCCACCTCGTATAGACCCGACGCTTTCTTTTGAACAACTCACTCAGAAGCCCACATGACTGAAGTAGTCACTTCTCAAATAATTTAAAAGCTTTGTCAATCGTCTTTGTAGATTAAGAGCCGTTAGACAAAGACTCCACCATACATTTGAAAGATGGAAGCAATCCCGCATAGAAATATTAAACCTAGAGTCCTTTGCATATAATAGATGAGGACACTTCCAAAGCATGTTCTTGGACCTGTTCCAAGCTTCATCAAAAGATTTTGATTCACTTTGCCCGAAGATAGATACGTCATGCTTCGACTTCGCTATCTTGTCTAGTGGGAAGAATTTTGTGTAGAACTTTTGGGCTATATCATTGCACGTGCTGATACTGACGATGGATTGAGAATCTAACCACTCAAGTGCTTTATCACTCAAAGTGTCTGGAAACTCTGAAATACCCTAATATCGAAAATGTTGACACATCTCCAAGAATCGAGAGACGTGTGTATGTGGATTTTCTTCTGCTCTGCCATAAGACTGATGTCCATTCTGGAATAGATGAATAACGTTGGTCTTCAGCTAGAAATTAGGTTGCCCAAATGGAGGGTAGACAATGCTGGATTGACTTTAAATGATCTGTGGTGTCATAAAATCTCCAACAAGTATATTTCCCTCATCAACGGCTTCTTCTTCATTGACTTGAACTATCAGATTCTTTTGCTCATTAGCCATTTGTACTTGCTATTTTTTGTCTTTTTTGCTGTGCTGCTCTTCTTCCCTTTGTTTACAATGAAAGGTGCATTCGATTTCTAGATCAGCTAGAATCAATTCACCGTCAAGTGACCTTCGCATACAAAACTTGAAAGAAAAACAATAGTAGCACTCAAATACACTAAAATGGAAGGAAATAAATAACTAAAAGTGTTTGAATTAGCATAGAAGTAAATAAAATCAAACTAGACTCAATTCCCGGTAGCGGCGTCAAAAACTTGTCACAAAAATATATTTTGAATTAAAACCACCGCGAGTATACGGTTCATTAACAAGTAATAAAATGGAGTTTGAGTTCAAGTATCGTCCCACTGAGATTGATTAGTTCAATTTTAATCATCGCGACCTTAACCGAAATAAGAATAATATGATGTGTTTATGACTAAATTATACCTAAATTAATCTACTTATGCAATTGTGAGTGAATTAACTAAACTACATGTAAATTATTTTGAATGCAAACTAATGTGTTTAATAAATGACAAACGCACTAGAATCCCGAATTCTCATCCAATAATCATTTTTAACCTTAGTTTTACACTTTGACAACACGGTTGAATCTTGACGAATCAATGTTCTTATTTTATTTAACAATCTCTCTCCAGTAATGTTGAACCTACACTCATAAATGACCCGACTATATTTTTATAACGAATGCGAACATACAAGAGTGCGTGAATTTTTATAAACACTTAAAGATTCACATAGAGTATAACGTTATATTTCTATCCCCTATCGAATCTTATGACAATTTATACATGTCGAACCTATTTCTCTTCTTTCGATTGCATAAAATAGGCCACCATTTTTATACAACTACCATGCACAATAATTGTGGAGAAAAGAAAATCATATAAGTCATTAAATATTCAAAAACGTGTTTTTAATGTCAAGAATGTAAAACTAAAGATTAAAAATTCATATTACATGGTTCATCGCTCTCGTAGCACAAAGAAAACTAGCCTCATGTTATGTGAAAGAAACAAAAGAAAAAATGAAGAACCGATATCACCCAAATAAATAATAAATCTTGAATTGAATCTTCGAGTTTCGGAATCGATCTTCGTGTTCTTGACTCCTTTTATGCTCCCAAAATCTCTTAAAATATGTTTCCATAAGAGTTTTATTCAAATCTCTTAAAATACGTGGTACCCAGTTTTGGACGGCCCTAGGTCTTTAAAAGACGTAAAATTTGGTTCCATAAGAGTTTTATTCAAATAAGGAAACCAGAATTTAACCTTTGAAAATGCACTATGTGACCGCATGTACACTTCCATGCGACCGCATAGATCAATGAAATTCACTCTTTCAATTCCCTGAATCAAACCATGCGATCGTATGGTATTTGCACTATGCAACTGTTTAGCTTAAAGTAAAATCCACAAGTTCCGTTTCTTGATTTTGGGTCATCTTTCGACTATTTGCACTTTGGTCCCTGAACTTTTGTTTTCTTTTATTTTAGTCATTTTTCACTTCTTTTTCATAAATTCCATCGTGTTCATCAATGGTATCTTACAAAACATAATTTATATAGAATTAAGCCATATTTCGATATAGTTTACCAACAACTGTCCATATTTCTTAATAAAAATATGCAAGTGATATTGTCCATCCCATTTGTGCTTTGTACAATATTGAGTGTACAGCATACCCACAAGTCAACACAAGAAGACTCATTTGTAAAGCTCTATTGGACAAGATTTCCTCTTAGGATGGTATAGATTGCATATTATGAAAGGCTTAAGAAATGTAATTATTTGGCTCTAAAATCTTGACTTGGCTATGCTTGGAAAATGCTATTTCTACCTTCATTTAACTCTAATGTGCTTGCTAATAATTTCATTCATTCCATTGGCACCAAAAGAGGAAGAGAGGTATGATTATCTGTAATTGACCCGCTTTTGGGGAATGATCAGCAATATCCAAAATTGGAATGCCATCGTAGGAGCAGTATATGGAGGATATTCGTGTTGCAGTAGGCAACCCTGTTTTACTATTTCTCCTCGAATTAGCATATGTGAAATGGTTTTTTATGATCTATAACATTAACATTTCATTGTCATTAGGAAGTTCCATTTCTATAGGACTTCATCCACTTGAATCCAAGAAGTAAGGTAGTGTTTCTCCAGGTAGTTAAACATGCATTTTAGCATAGTATTCATTAGGAATATGAACAAAATAATTATGAAAATTCTATTTAATTATTAGATCTTTATTAGAGTCGAAAATTAAAACATGGATCAGACACTTTCCAAAGTAAATAGCAGGGAACAGTGTGCATCTATTTTTGCCTTTCATGTTCTTTGAGAGAAAAGGGATGGGCAGTTGGGGGTAACTTTAAGGATTACAAGTTTATGGTGTTTGAATTCTGATAAGATTTATCATCATTATCTACTGTATAAAATCAGCTTATGAATGCTAATTGAGTTTGATTAGAAGAAAAACAAGAGCCCCAAGTGTGATTTATGATTTAGGCATTGTTAATGCTAAATTAAGATTATATTGATTAACATCAAGACAAAAAAAGGAAATAAACTTGTGAACGGTTATTCAGAGATAGAAATGTAACGTGATCTCTCAAAATCAGGTGAACATGATCAAGTACAATTTTTTTAAAAAAATTGCTTACGGGAAAACAAAAGGATAATTTCATTATGGAAAAGAAGTTTCAAAAATTAGAGGTATTAAAATTTTTTGGATATGTGCTTGCTAAATACCCATGACCATTGATATCAACTTGATGATCACAATGATGGTAATTAATAATTCATCCACATGCGTGATGAGTAGGTATATATTGATGGTTCGTTAGTTTTAGTCGACTACAGAAATCAATATTTTTACTATGATATATGGAGATTGGGATATTATTTTGCAATAAGTTATTGTATCTTTGCAATGTGGGGTGTTTAATATAGATACCACCTCCCATTTTATTATTCCAGTTGAAAATTGACTTTTGAAAAGTGTTGAAAATAAAATTGTATAGTTGCATGTGAAATGCAAGAGATCAAGCATATGCTCAAATGTGTTACTAAAAGACAATATTAAAATTTTACATGTTTATCTTATTATACTTAACATGACTTTGATATTTTGAAATGTTTTAGAAAAGTTGCATATGTGTAGGTAGAGAATAAGAACTTGCAAATATTATGGTACCAAATTATTATTCAAGAGGGACGTGTATAAATTGCAGTCCATTGACATATATATAAATCATCGAGTGGAATGGGTTTAAGCCTATAAGGAAGTCACTTTCTGGAGTTACGCAACTTCTGCGATTGGAGATTCCATGAAGAAAGTTCAATGTGGTAGAAACAACAAGTATTGCGTGACTTATAATAGCACTATTTTATTTATGTTCATCCCTATAGTGATAATGCTAGTAATAATGTGATGTCAGGAAGGGTTTAATCTTGAATGAGTACCGAGGCAACAATTCTCTCGAGCTGTGGATCACACACACACTTAGGAGACTCACACATATGTAAGAGTTGCCATGAGACCTTAGCTCTGTGATTGGAATATTCTTTAGAGCGCATGGCCATTAACCGCGCTACCCACTATGAACTGAGTCTAAATCAATATTGTATGTGGAAAAATTGAAGTTTGGCCAAAGGGATGTGATTCAAGGCTTAGTCCATTATAGCGGCCTCAAATGAAAATTGTTATCACTAAGTGGGCTTCAAATCCAAAAGACACCTACACCTATTGTACAGTATTATGTTGCCACTATTATATATTTATTTATTTTGAAAGTCTAAAATTTGTTGGGGATTGTTGTAACATTTAAAAAACAAATAAGTTTTAAATTTCCAAATTAAAGTTAATTTTTAATTTTCAGTTTTACTTTAATTTAATTTTCAGCTTTGGATTTAATTTCATATTTAATAAAAATAAAAAACTTAATTTATAATGTAACATATACTTAAATATTTGAATGAATGTTAAGAATTAATTAATTTTACATTATTGTGGGGTTGGTTTTTTCATTTATAAAAGAAATCATTTAGTATTTAATCTAAAATTGAAAATTAAAAAAGATTTAGTTCTGAAATTTAAAACTTTATTTTCAAGTTATATGTTACAACAACTTCTTGGTCTATATTTTGACATCTTCAAAGCCAACTTCAGTAATTCACAAATACCCAAACTTTAACAAATCTCCACCTTGACACAAATTTCAACGCAATGAACAAGACTTCAAGAATCTCCACCTAAAGATGAATTCCACTGCAAGGAATAAAACTGAATTTTTCAACAAAAACATTAAACGAAATTTGCAACGAACAAAATTCTCCACCTCTTACACAAAATCCAACTAAGATAACCTTAATAATTGATGCCAATTGAGTCTAAGCAATGCTTAACAGAATTACCTCTAGTATCAAAGTTACTCGAATTATTACCACGAGCAACAAAATTACAAAACAACTCAACAATCACCAAACAGGGCAAAAGTACACCCTGTAAAAGAATCAACATTACAAATTACTTCTGTAGAATGTTCTTTGCTAGACTCAGTACCTTCAAGTACATTTAAGTATAAGTAATTAAATCAGCTTTTTTGTACCTTTGTATTCTTCAACATAGACCCTAAACCAAACTCCAACAGTATTGTATCAAGCTGAATTCTTTATGTGCATATTCTTTTTGCAATAGTTACGAATTTGATTATTGAAATTAGACTTCGATCTGTCGCTTACATAACCACCATCAACAATAAGGGCATCTCTATGAGCCTCAGATCCAACAAGGTGTTTTATCTTCTCCTTTCAAAATAAAGTATCATATACTTCTTCAACATGAGAGTATCACAACTATTTATCGTATCTTTAAACGACATATATGAAGCAGACAACAAATACAATAAAATAAACCCCAAACCCTCTTCATCATACTCAATCTACAAGGTTTCTAAATCAGCGACAATTTCTTTAAAAATACTTAGGTGGTCTACAAGTGATATACCTACTGTCATGCTATGAGAATACAAATGCTGCTTCAAATACAATTTGTGGTTATACTCTTCATCATGAAATAATTACTCCAACTTCAACTATAATGTAGCTGCAGTTTTCTCCTTCAAAACGTCCAGAAGAAAGATGAAGAAGAATTTGTGATAAGACCTTTTGATCTTTACATTGTTTCTCCTCCATCGACCAATTTAACGATATCTTGTCAAATCCTAACAAAGCATTGTCAATCCATCGGGGTAAGCATTGCTCGCACCTTCACCTACCACGATAAAAATCTAGTGCTACAATCGAAAAGTGAAATATCATACTTTATGGTTGCCAGCACAATAATAAAACCTTGAACAAATTAAACCTTAAGCTCTGATACCACTTATTAGTAAACTAACAAGAATTACGCGTGCAATGATACCACTTGCTAGAAAATAAGTACAAAATTATATGGTACAATATGAAGTAAAGATTAAAACACAAGAGGAACAAAAGAAATTTGGCAGACAAAAGGAGAATCCACTATAATATGGAGAAATAATACAAAGATATTGTATTTACAATATTTTCTAAATTATCTAATTTGTAAAGAATAACCAACTATATATAGGATATATGTTAAAACTCTAATAATAGTCCTAAGGATGGAAAAGCGTCAAAAAAAGTGTCAAAATGTGAAACAGATTGTGGTCGAATGTCACCGTCGCTCGATTGCCACGTTGGTGGGAAGCGAGCAGCGGAGGTACTGCTCAAGCCATAGACTAGCGTCGTAGGTGCTAGCTTCCTATTTTGCATGCTCGAGTGGGAGCTTGGCACTTAGCTCACAGGAACATGACTAAATCACTTCTTGGTCTATATTTTGACCTCTTCAAGGCCCACTTCTACTAATCCACAAATACCCAATAGAATTTGGGGGAAATGCAATACTTTCTTGACATAGAGATACACAAACACAAGGAATTTTTGTTTGCCAAAGAAAGTATGCTAAGGAAGTTTTAAGAAGGTTCAATATGGAAAATTGTCAACAAGCAAGCACTCCCTTAATTTAGAATGCAAAATTGATGAAGGAAGATGGAGCTAAAAAGATAGATGCTAGAGTTTAGAAGTTTAGTGGGGTGCTTGTTGTATCTAATAGCAACAAGGCTAGATATTACATTTGTTACAAATTTATTGTCAAGATTTAGACAAGACCCAAGTGAAATTCACTTTCAAGCAGCAAAAATGGTTTTGAAATACATTAAAGGAACTAAAGAGTTGGGAATTTGGTTTAGAAAGTCTGAAATTCTGAAGTTGATTGGTTTTACTAATAGTGATTGGGCTGGATCCTCTGAAGATATGAAAAGCACCTCTAGTTATGTGTTTTATATTGGTTCAAGTGTTATTTGTTGGAATTCAATGAAGCAGAAAATTGTAGCTTAGTCCATTTTAGCTACAAATCAAGCACTTTGGTTGAGGAAAGTGTTAGAGGATCTCAAGCACAAGCAAGAAGAAGCAACAATCATCTATTGTGACAACCAGTTTGCAGTATCTATGGTGCAGAATCATGTGTTTCATGGAAGAACCAAGCATATCAAGATCAAGTATCACTTGATCAGAGAAGCATAAGAAGAAAAGGAAGTAGAGCTTGTAAATTGTAGTTCAGAGGATCAAATGCAGATATTCTAACCAAATCCTTACCTAAAGCAAGGTTTGAAACACTTAGAAACAACCTTGGTGTTTCCAGGAAAAGTGCCAAGGAGGAGTGTTGAAGTTACATTGACACTTTTTCTGTAAAAATATCTTCTGTTTTTGTACTTTTTATCAGCTTGAAATTAGCTAAATTTAAGGATAAAAGCTGGTAGTTTTTTCTAGAAGCTTGACCAAAATGTGGTTATGCACGTTTTATGGAAGCTGTTGTGTTAGGTAAAGAGTTGTTGACTATTTTTACTGGAAACTTCTTGTAATCTCTATATAATAGGTATTATGAAATACATTAGTAGTTGTAGTTTTCTTACAAAATATTAGCCTCCATCTTCTTTGTTTAAAAATCTTTTAGTTCCCTTTGTAATTTACGATTCCTCGTGCTTTATCTTTGGCTTGTACTATCACTTTCAATAAGACTGAGGTTTGGCATATATAATTAGGTTATCCTAAAAAATTGATTTTATCTTATTTGTTAAAGCATGATTTTCTTGGTAATAAAGAACAGTGTTCTACTCATGAATTGCCTTTTGATTGTACCAATTGTAAGCTAGGAAAAAATAAAACTCTACATTTTCCTACTCATGGTGGTCGTGTAGATGCTTGTTTCAAATTTATTCATAGTGACTTTTGATGTATTATACCCATTATTTCACATGGTCATTATAAGTATTTTGTGACATTCATTGATGATTATAGTCGCTTTACTTAGGTCTACTTTCTACGATCCAAAGTCGAGGTTTTCACTATTTTTCGGAACTTTTTGGCATACATTGAGACACAATTTTTTACTTTTATTAAAGTTTTACAGCCTTATAATGGCTGTGAATATATGTCCCATGACTTTCAAGCCTTTTTACAGTAGAAAGGTATTATATCTCAAAGTATAAGTCCCTATACTCCTCCATCGAATGGGGTGGTTGAACATAGAAACCTTCACTTGTTGGATATGGTTCGAACCTTACTCTTGGAATCTTCAGGTCCACCCAAATTTTGGGTAAAAGCTTTGCTCGCAATAGTTTATCTAATTAACCGTTTGCCTTCTCAGCAATTGAATTTTGATTCTCCTTATTATCATCTTTATCGTATGCATCTTGATTATCATACATTGCGCACATTTTGATGTGTTTGTTTTGTTCATTTGCCTCCTCAAAAACATCACAAGCTTACAGCTCAATCGTATGCTTAATCAGTTAGGTGTGCTTTCATAGGATTTAGCATTTCTCAAAAGGGGTTTGTATGTTATGATGCCATTGTAAATTGTCTATGCATTTCTTGCAATATGGTTTTCTTTGAAAAATAATCTTAGTTTCCACAACATGTTGCCCCTCTTAAGC
Organism: Fraxinus quadrangulata; assembly: GCA_903798255.1. NCBI lineage: Eukaryota > Viridiplantae > Streptophyta > Magnoliopsida > Lamiales > Oleaceae > Fraxinus > Fraxinus quadrangulata. Next base: position 63,098 of record CAIGRB010138283.1, read on the forward strand.
ATGTTCTCCTTCCTAGAGATTCCATGACATTTATTCTCCTATTGAATGTTTTAAACCAGGTATTGTCTATTAGAGATAATGGCCCATATCCTCACAACTCCTTTCTGACCCTAATCCAGTATCTGTGTTGGTGGCTCCTAGGTAATCTTCTCGCACTATTTAACCTTTGAATAGTTATAGTTTATCTGTGAGTCTAGCCAATATTACGGTTCATACCTCTTATTCGCATGTCGCAACACAAGGATGTTGGGAGAATGACATGCAAGTAGAACTTCATTCCCTTCAGGAAAATCACACACTGGTATTAAGCACATTGGTTCTAAAAAAGTATATTCCAATAAGCTGCAATTTGATTGGTCACTTGATAAATATAAGACACAATTAGTGGCTCTTGATAATCGATAAGAGTATGGGATGGATTATGAGGAGATATTTGCTCCTGTAGCAAAGATGATGACAATAAGACTTGTTTTGGCTATTGCCACTTCTAAGCGTTAGCCTTTATAGTAAATTGATGTAAAAAATGCATTTTTACATGGAGATCTTAAGGAGGAGATTTATATGACCCCCCACCTTCTGGGTTATTTTCAATACCTTCTTCTGATATTCATACGGTAAAATGGTCACTCTATGGTTTGAAACAAGCTCCACGTGCTAGGTTTGATAAGTTCTGATCTACGCTTCTTAGTTTCTCCTTTATCCAGAGTCAATATGATTATTCTCTATTTCTCTATAAGACTGCTGGTGGAGTTGTCTCACTTTTAGCGTATTAAGATGATGTTGTTTTTATAGGGATCGACTCTGGATTGATTTTCCAGCTTCAAAAGCATCTACAGGGTTCCTTTTATTTGAAGGACTTGGGGTCATTTGCAGTATTTTTTTGGGCCTTGACATTCTTTCCCATCTAGTACTTTCGTGTACCACCAGCAGTACACCCAAGAGTTAATTACTCTAGCTAGTCTTCGGATGGTCGTATTGTTGATACTCATTTGGAAGTAAATGTGCAATATTAACGTGATGAAAGAGATTATCTCTGATCCCTCTTTGTATAAGCAAGGTGGGTAGCCTAAACAATCTGACTACTACTCAACCTGATATTTCATTTGTAGTTCAACAAGTGCGCCAATTTATGGAGGCTCCTCGACATCTTCACTTGACGACTATCCATCACATTATTCGCTATTTTTAGATTTTGTCTACAACAGCCTTTTCTTTCTTGTGGGTTCCCCAGTTTCTTGGTAACGCCTTTATTTCTTGGAAAAGTAAGAAAAAAGATCGTGTATCTAAATCATCCACTGAGTGGGAGTATCGAGCTATGTCATTGATTAGCCTCCAATTCAGAGTAATCTACAGGTCCTCGGAATATGTCAATTCCCCGTACGACAACCTCTAGGGCATGAAGTACTCATTCAATGGAAAAGACTACTTGATTTTGAAACTTCCTGGAAACTAGTGACATCATTCAACATTGTCCTAATTTCCACCTTGAGGACAAGGTGTCTTTGGAACCCCGGTGTATTGATAAGCCTCCAATTCTAGAAGAGCTCGAAAACTTGAGAAGGAGGTGCAGAAGCTGAATATTGTTACAAGGGCAAGTGGACAAGGAAATTGGTTAGGAAATAGCTATAAACAAAGGTAGAAGGGCTGTAGAAGAGAGTCTAGTTTATCTATTTTACTTTACATTTCCTTGTAATTGCTTTTATTGCATAAATCAATAAACAACCATTTGTTCTTAATTTTTCCAGCGATAACCTTTATAATGGTATCAAAGCACTCTTTCCTGATGGGCCAAAAAGAAGATAGAAAGCTAAGTGGAAGCCATGGAGAATGAGTTGAAGGAATTGAAAATGGAAACTCAAAGTTTATTTGGATTGGAAATTTCTTTGGAGTACTTAACCAAGAGCATGGCAAGAATTTTGCAGACAATGGAGGTAACCTAGAAAACAGTGGCAGCGGTGATTCATCCTAAGGCAGCCATGAATAGAAATCTTGAAGGTGTTGAATTGCAACATGAAGGCACAACCAAAGAGGAGGAGAGGTTGGAAGCCTTAGCTTTTTCTTTGCATGAGGTTTCAGAACCAGAATTATCGTCGCCAAACAAATAGGAAAAGATGAAGACGACGAGGGAAGAGAAATATATGAATGGGCTGACAATTATGGCTTAGAGATTTACTTAATCAAGCCCTAGGTGAAATGGGCATATGTAAGGAAGAGAGAGAGAGAGAGAGAGAGAGAGAGAGAGAGAGAGAGAGAGAGAGTCACTACCCAAATTTCCAATCGTTATTCAGCATGAGCCACAATTGGAGAGTGAAGGTTAAGACCCACGGTGATTTAAAATACTCCAATGGTAGAAGTTTAACTCCAACCTACTTAGTTCAGGACACAGAAGTTTTGTGGGCGGGTACGACAGGCTTTGGAGTTTGCTTGAGCACTACATTAGTGGCTTATCCAAATAGCTGCAGTCATATTCTAGAATTTGAGCAGAGTCAACTGCAACAATCAGATCCAAATACAATCAACAACAACAAATCTGGTACCACCAAATATTATTAGTAGCAAGTCACTTGCAAAGAGAAAAAGCCTCTCCAGCAACACCAGAAACTAAGTTATCACCTATAGATTTATCATAGAATTATTCCATACCTTGATTCTATTTTGGAATGGATTGTAAAACCCGAGCAGGTTCTTGGAATATGACAATTCCCTGCACAACAACCTCCAAGGCTTGAAGTACTAATTTAATAGAAAATACTACATGATTTTGAAACTTCCTAGGAACTAGGGCATCAATCATTCAACATTTTCCTAATTTCCACATTAAGGACAAGGTGTCTTTGGAACCCCAGGTATTGATAAGCCTCAAATTCTAGAAGAGTCCCAAAAGACTTGAAAAAAAGGGGTAGCAGTAGAATTATGTTAAAAGGGCAAGGGGGGAATTAGTTAGGAGATTGTTATACCTATACATATGTTGTATGCTTAGACGGAGAGAATCCCATAAATGCTGATATAGCATTTATTCAATTGATTAGACCTATTTTTTTAAGCAATTGCAATTGGTCTTGGATTTGGGCTCATTTCATTAGCACCCAATTGGCGTGTCTCATTTCTCAATATATAGGCGAGTCTGTTCACAATCAAAGGTAAGATTTCTAACCGTAACCAAATCTCGCTTCATGTCTCTTACATTCATTGATCTTTTGTCCAACCGTTGACTTGACCTTTTTCACAACCTTAGGCCTTTGCATTCTAACGGGGTATTCAGCAACAAATCACCTTGTAAAAATCATCTTTGAAAAGGTTCTCCAAGGGCATTCTAAAATTAGAAGCTTGTCCAAGAGCAGAAAGAAGCCCGAAAATGAATCACAAATTCCCCCAAAAGGGGAGGAGAAAAGGCCTGGAAAACATTGACTGAAATCTGAGAAGTTATTCTTCAACAAACATGGAGTGTGGTTCGCTATCATCTTACTGTTGTCGAAGCCATTACGGGGAATTGCCGAGGTATTCGCAAGCTACAACTGCAGGGACCCCATAGTGGCCACTCTCGGCCACCGGCAAATCTGTTAAAGCACTTGCGGAATGTTGTTGCATACACGACGAACTATTGAGAAAGTAATTATTGGACGAGTTTGGTCACCACTAACTATCTGCGAACCCATCATTGGACATCTTTCTTGCTGTGAACTTGTTGCTGGTTTTGGAGTTTGCTATGAATTTTTTATGAAATTGGTTTTGCTAGGTGTCCTGAGCTTGGCTTTGGTTTCTTTGAATTATTACTATCAGAGGAATAAAGATGGTAAAGCTATGACACGAGAGATGCTCGATCAAATGCGCAATTCAAAATTCTCTTATTGTAAATAGGATTAACCATTGGGCCTTGTTTATTAGCGGTGAGTAGCTACTGCTTCTCAAGAAAACCTCCGATGACCACTATTAAGGTAAACCGTTGGCATCATATTGGACCACAATACATGGGTCTTGCTTTTGTCCACTAGATAAACATTAGTTGCTCAGTATTACTACATTGTTCTTCTTCAACCCCCTTATTTGGGCCAACGAGTCCATTAGTGACCTGGGCCTATTTTATAGACTCAACCATGATGGGTTAAAGTTTAAAAAAAATCTTTTGGGCTCATGTTTTAGGTATGGGCTTGCTACTTTATTTTCTCTTGGACCCATGATTCTTCGTGTTGTCTATTACATTTGGGCTTATTGGATATAAGTTTACTAGGATGGAAAGTAATTTTTTTGGGCCTCCGATTGTGATCTAAATTGGGCCTATTCTTTTGCTTTCTATTTAGGGAAGAGTTGAAAAATAAGGGATTAACTATGCACAATTCAAAAATCAATTTTTAAGTTTGACTAGTGCAAAAATCAGGTTTCAATTAATTAATTAAAAATATTAATTAATTAAATATAATAAGGCTACAGTTTTGTAATTAATAGTCACATATACAAAATTATAGGTCACATGTCATATTTTTTAAAATTAATTGGTCAAATATTATTTGGAGGTTACAAATCAAAAATTTTATAGGTCACGGATTATTTCGAGGTAACAAATTTTAAAATTAGTTGGTCACAGATTATTTTTGAATAACATATTATTAAATTTTTATGTCACAGTTAATTAATAGTCACATGTTATCCTACCCTAATAAAAAATTTATAGGTCACGGTTAATTTTATTGATCACATATTTTTAAATTTGTTGGTCATAGATTATTTTTCAATCACATATGGTCAAATTTTTAGATCACAGATAACCAAATACTTGGTCGCACACTACCACTTCAGCCACTTTTGACCACCCCTCACCCCGTTGCCACCATCACCACCACCAACACAAAACAGCCACAACCAACCAATACTAGCCCAAAATTCAGCCCAAAAATCCATTAACTTTACCTTCTCCAGCGGAGCAGTTGCTTTTCGCCGTCACCTCACATCATCCACCAACTCTTTCTACTCCATCTTCTCCGGCAGCCTACTACATCGCCATCAACAACCCACCAGCATCATCGACCCATTAACACACCACAACACTCCTCGACTCACCAATAAATCCAGTCGACCAAACCCAGGCGCTGGCAACTCTAAGAAGCCCAACCACTTCGGCCGCATTCTACAGTTACCCTATCAATTTCTCCATCCATTGCATGCTGCACCAACTGACCAACTCACTACAACCCCACCATAGACTCCGCCAAAACAGGGGCTCCCAAACCGTCATTACCACACCACTCAAAAATAAAAAAATGGGAAGAATGGATCTACACTCCCAAACTGTAGCAACGGTCCGGCGCACAAGTCCACCCCCACCGCACCACCACCCACACACGGTACCACACCACTCACCCGACCATCGCACTGCACTGTACCGCACACAAAAGCCCACAGATCAGCGTCGCCGCAAGTCACCGTGAACGACACTCACACCGATGCTCACAGCAGTCGCGACACCGAGGCGGTGACGCTCGGTTTCTCAGTAGCCGGTACCGATGCTAGTAGAGAGAAGGAAGGTAGAGAGAGAGAGAGAGAGAGAGAGGAGAGGGGAGGCGAGGTGAGGAGAGAGAGAGAGAGAGAGAGAGAGAGAGTGTGTGTGTGTGTGTGCTCGCGCGAGCGCGCGTGTGTGTGGATAAATTAAGGTTAGGCTTTAATATAATACCTGATTTTCGAATAAATAAAATTTTGACCTAATTTTTAAAAAGTAATCTTTAAACACCTTTTTTTTTTTTTTTTCGTAATTTCCTCTTCTATTTATTATGAATGGGCCGTCTATTTCAATCACAAAAGTCAGGAGCATGGGGCTGAAATTGATCTCCGTTCAAACTACAACGATTTCCTGTCTGATCTTTAATATGATATCTCAATGAAAGAAAACATGTGGTATTCTGGGGTGCAGTTTCAATGTATATTATTCAGATTCTAATTTCATATACAAACAAAGGCGAATGGAGCCCATAAGCAAATTGGCTTGTAAAAAATGGAAAACTTAGCCCAAATTCATGGTCAAAATAAAAATTTAGCCCAATTGAAAAATTAATTTTAGCCCAACTAATTTCATTCCCAAGCTAATGTTCAATTATTCAAATTTAGTTTAAGACTCTACAATAATTAAATATTTATTTTATTCATATTTATAATACACAAATAACTCGTTACCAAATTAGATATTTTATTTCACACACACACACACACACACATCTTTAACTAAGTTTAAAGAATTCACTTATAATCAAATTACTTAATTATAAATCAAATTTTTTTATTGATTAAAGATAAATGACTTATTTAAACAGTATGAAATGTTGACTAAACTTAAAAGAAATTAATTTTTTTCTAATGCATTTTTTCATATATTACTTATTTATACTTGTGAGTTAAAAATTTATTTATTTCGACCATGAAATGGATGTTGTTATCAAAATAAGTAATATGCTATATATCTAATTTTATTAGTTAAAAATGCATTGTTAGAATTTTGTTATGAGTGTCCAAAAACATATTCTGACCCACATTATTATGAGTGTCATGAATTTAACATTTTAAATTAAATTTGGTGTGGTATAGAGTATCTTTTATGGTATAAATTTATTGAAAAAAAAATTAAATTTCAGTCCACCTTAACATATCTTTCTGGCACCGCCCCTATACACAAAGCATGGGATTTTTCTTCTAAATTGGGTTCTAATTCTCCATTCTTCACGGTATCTTCGGAGCTTTTACCTTGGTTTAAAGCCCTTTTCACTTCAATTTTTAAGGCATGCCCATTTGTAGCTTGAGAATAGGCAAAGTCTTTCCAGCAAGCTTCCACAAGTGGCCCCTCTTTATTACGTCACACGGTGATTCTTATGGTTGGTACCTTATAAGTTGAGGTAATCATTCAACAGCTTTCTATCCTCAGCATTCAGGTGCTTGGGCTTGAAATACATATTTAAAAGGAAATAACATCATGGCAAATTTTTATTGGCATGAAGAATTAGGCTAATGACAACGAATAATGAGGGCTTGACCCCCCAATTCTTCCATATTTAGCCCCTATTTGGTTCTCATTTTTCTTCCATAAAAATAAAAAATATGACTGTTATCCATCACATCAAGCCATCAATTTTGAATTTATATCTCTTGTGTGGAGCCCAATAACGACTACATTTTTCATTCTCGTTCTATAATAATGTGCAACAAACGGACCCTTAATCTACAAAAGCGTTGCAATCTGCAATGTTGGTGGAGAATGGTTTTTTGAAAGAATAATGTTATTCGTAGTGAAAACTACAGATAATATTCCTACGTGGCATATATGTGATGATTTGTGATTGGATGCACAAATAAAAAAAACTGATACATTAACGCGTCAAATCACAAACTGTCATATATATGCCACATAAGAAAAATATCGATAATCTTCTGAATAGCATTATTCTTTTTTAAATTTATTAGCATATTTGAAGATATAAATACTATATCTTATCTCCATTTTGTGATTGGCATCCGACATATATTGGTTGTTTCTACCTATTTTTAGATGCCTCAAGTTTCCCACATCTTTGAGGCGGTATCTTGGAGTCATCACTCATTAAATAAAGGAAGAGGCGGGAAGCCGTGAAATCTCAAAACATTTGCCCTTAAAATTGAGCATTTTTTGCCTAGCCAAACGTGCTTGTGTTTGCAAAAGGAGTCTTTTCTGCCTCACCCTTCGAGATGCCTCGTCGTACGAGAAGCTTATCCCTCGCTCTTTGAGATGCCTATCCATGTGATATGTTTATCCCTCGCTCTTCGAGATGCCTTGCCATGTGAGATGCTTATCCCTAGCTCTTCGAGATGCCTCACTTTGCGAGATGCTTATTCCTCGTCTCACTATCGTCGAGCCAGCTATAAGACCTCATCTATCCGAGGCTGCTTATAAGACTCCGATAGTCCGAGAACTATTTGTGGGATGTTTATTCCCCGCCTCGCCAAACGCTTATTCTTTGCTTCGCGAGATATTTATTTATTGCCTCTCACTATCGTTGAGCCGTTGTAAGACTTCGTCTACCCTTATAAGACTCCGATAGTTTGAGAGTTATTCGTAGGATATTTATTCCCCGTCTCGCTAGACTTTTATTCCTACCTTCACAAAATGTTTATTCCTCATCTCTTACCATCGTCGAGCCTAATTGTAAAATAGTCTATCCGAGGTCACTTATAAGACTCCGATAGTTTGAGAACTATTAATGGGATGTTTATTCTCCGTCTAGCCAGATGCTTATTTCTGACTTCGTGCGATACTTATTCCTTGCCTCTTATCATCGTCGAGTATAGGTGTAAGACCTCGTCATTTTGAGGCCATTTATAAGCCTCCGATAGTTCGAGAGCTATTCGCGGGATGTTTATTCCTCACTTCACCAGATGCTTATTCCTTCCTTGTCACATCGTCGAGCCCAACTGTAAGACCTCATCATTTCGAGGCTAGTTTATAAGACTCTGATAGTTCGAGAGCTATTCGTGGATGTTTATTCCCCACCTTGCCCAATGCTTATTCTTAACTTCGCAAAACACTTATCCCTCGTCTTTCACTATCATTGAGCTTAGCTATAAGACCTCGAAATCGAGGCCAGTTTATAAGACTTCGATAGTTCGAGAGATATTCACAGAATGTTTATTCCCCACTTCACCAGATACATATTTCTGGCTTCACAATATGTTTATTTCTCACATCTCACTATCGTCGAGCCTCGCTATAAGACATTGTAGTTCCGAGGCCGCATATAGGACTCTGATAGTTTAAGAGTTACTCGTGAAATGTTTATTTCTCGCCTCATCCGATGCTTATATGACTTCGATAGTTCAAGACGATCCGTCGCTCGATATTTATTCCTCGCTTCAAGAGACGCCTCACCATACTGTTGCATTTATCTTTTTATATGAGGAGCGTGACACCCACCGCGAGGTTACCTCTTCCAAGGATGTCTACTTCGATCGGCGAGGCACGTGACACCCTCACACAGGTCGTCTCTAATTTCATAAAAGGTGATGCACTTAATGGGTGAGTCATCTACCATGGACGAAACCCTTTAACGAGATGCGTGACATCCCCATGAGGTCACCTCTTCCAAATATGTCCACTTTGATCAACGAAGGGCTTGACACCCTCACATGGGTCGCCTCCAGTTCCATCGAAGATGACACTCTACATGGATGAACCACCTACCATGGAAGAAGCGCTTGACGAGGTGCGTAATACCCCCCATGGGGTCACCTCTTCCAAAGATGTCCACTTCGTTCGACGAGGCGTGTGACACCCTCACATGGGTCACCTATGATTCCATTGAAGATGATGATCTCCATGGATTAAGCATCCACCATTGAGGAAGCCACTCCATGGATACGCCACCCCATGCAAGATGTCTGCTTATCACAGCTGCTTATATATTCATTCTCGCCTCAAAGTCTGCCTCTAGTATCAGTACAACTGCTTATATTTATTTTAGATTCAGCTTCTGCATCAGTATTAGTACAGCATATATTCAGTTCAGAGCATTGCCTCAGCTTATCACAACTGCTTATATATTCAGTCTTACTTCAGAGTCTCGCCTCTGCATTAGCTTATCACAGCTACTTATGTCCAAAGTCTCATCTCTGCATCTGCTTCATCGTAGTTACTTATTTTCATAGCATCGTCCTTATCCAAAAGTCAATGCATTATATGAATATTCATACCTGAACTTCGGGGACTATTGTCGTATCATATCATAGTATCATTAAATATTACTAATAGCATATGCATCATATTATTTGCTTCCAAATACGTATGACACATCACTTGCTAGCATGTTATGACACTATTTTCACTATTGCCAGTACATATGTCATGTTATCTACATTATCAACATATTACTTGCTTCACATTAGCTATTACACTGAGCTGTGCTAGCATATTATTTATTACGATACATGATTGACCCTCTACACATTATATGTTGGAGAAATTTAAACTATCTCTATTTCTCTTTATTGTTATTATTTGGAGGAGCAAATGGACACTAGCAAATTTTGATCTGATCATCATTTTACCTTATTTGGAGGGGCAAGTAGACCCACCCTAATTTACTTTGTATATATGCAGTGGAGATATTATGTTATGTTGCAGGTTGGTTTAGTCCATATTATAGGGGAGATGCTACTAAAATTTTGATAAATCATACAACATCTTTCGAGGCAAACTGTAAGTCCTCGTTTATTCAAGCTCGCATAGATATTTTAGAGGTAGTTCATAAGTTCTTATTTATTAGAGCTGCTTATATTCTAGAGATAATTTTTAGGTCCTCACCTATTTGGTAACGATGCATATTTTTGAGGCAATTCGTAAACCTTCACTTATTGGAACTACTCTATTTCTGAGGCAATCTGTAAGACTTCACCTACTTGACTATTTATATTTCGAAATCCGACCCGCACATGAATGTACAACTCAAACTTGGGGAACTTTGTTACACCTATAAATTATGTGGCATGCTTAGACAGAGGTGGTCCTAACATGGCATCGATTATTTAATCGATTGGACCTATTTTATTAAGCAATTGCACATTGGGCTTGGATTTGTACCCATTTCATTAGCACCCACTTGGCCTGTCTCATTTCTCTATATATAGGTGAGTCCATTCACAATCAAAGGTTTGATTTCTAACCCTAGCCAAAATCCTTTTCCCGTCTCTTGCACTCATTGATCTTTCATTCGACTGTTGATTTAACCATCGGACTGCAAATGGTCGCTGAACATTTTTCTCGACCAACAATATTTATCTTCTAACGAGGTGTTCAGTGTGCAGGTGATATCCACGTAAAGGGGACATGGTCAAGATTCTATTGGTGAATTTTTTGAGGTTTGTAGAAATAGCTATAAATAAAGGTAGAAGGGAGAGTAGAAGATAGGTAAGAGTTGAGGGGTAGAAGAGAGTCTAGTTTATCTATTTTACTTTACATTTTCCTATAATTGCTTTCATAAATCAATAAACAACCTTTGTTCTTAATTTTCTAGTTAGAACCTTAAGAGTCATCCATTTGTTCTGAGATTATTTGGCTTCAGAGACTTTTGGCTAAGCATGGATTTTCTCAACTTGAGCCCACTTCTCTCTGTGTAGATGATACTAGTGCTATTCAGATTGCTGTTAATCTCATGTTTTAGGAACACACCAAACACAATGAGGTAGATTGTCATTCCATTTGTGAGTCCTATGATAATCATGTCATCGCTCTTCCGCACATACCCATTGCTGATCAAACTGGTGATGTTCTTACTAAAGCTCTCTCTTAACCTCAACATCAATCTTTTGTTCACAAATTGATGTTTTTTGATGGACCAATATTAATTTAAAGGAGGATGTCAATGGATATGATTATGAAGATTATCTTTCCATAATTAGTTTATATGTAATTATGTTCAAATTGTAATTAGACATACAGATAGACTCAAACAGAAGCTATAATTAATAGAATTTAACCTTGATTTGTATTCTATTTTTCTATATAATGAAACACATCCTCAAGAGGAATGGATGTGGCCAAAACTTTGTCAACTAGGAGAGATTTGATTAACAATTACTTCAACACAATTAGATTCAAGTGACTGGACTTGCATGGATTGAGGGATTGGTGCCTTTTCTTTAAATAAGTTAACAATGGACGAGTAGAGCCTTGAGTCTGCTTCTCGTTCATCATTCCTTGTTACCGGGGCATATGAGGTTTTGTTTCTTCTTGAGTGATAAACCGAAATAAATGAGTGCCTAAAATTCTTTTTAGCTGAGTGCTTGAAGAATTTGGATTGGCTTCAATTGGAAACTCAAGAAAATATAATTCTATGTCCTTATCTTCTTTGGATAAGGTCTCCCCTTGAAGATAAAAATCTTTCTGTTTCAACAAGCGTGATATTTGTAGACATATAGACTTTTCTTGTTGGAGGACGTTAACACTTATAACATGTAATGCCCCGAATTCAAGCAATCTGAAGCGTTACCAAACATTTATTTCTTAACATTCTAAAAAATTAGTTTTAATATGCAATTAAAAATGGACTAATTAAAATCATAATATTACTCAAAATTGAGTCTAATTCTAGAAAAATAACCAAATGCTTTCAGAAATTCTAATATTTCTAAACATTAAAGTACTTCATGATATTTGTTGGTCCAATGGCACAACCATCCACCGTCGTCTGGCATGCTAATTTTCACCTGAAATTGTAAATAAAGATTGATGAGTATAATGATTTATACTCAATGAAATTCTTGTTACTCCACATTCAAATCAAACATGAAATTATTCATAAACTCTCTTACGTTGACAAATTGAGAATTATTACACCATGACAAATGATAATTCTAGTGAGCATTGCAAAATAACATGGAGGCTAACTGATATCCGAAGATATGCCTTAAACCGTGTCATGATTTCTCTTGAAGGAGCCTGGAAGTGAAGTAATTAAATTCATACATAACAATGTGTTTGAAACGATGTGGAAAACCACTAATAGTACTGGGCACATAACCTCAAACTGTTAAATAACAATTATTGAATTGATCAATTGATCGTACGAAAACCCACAAGTGCACGATATCATGTACAAATATTATAATGATGAATAAGATTAATCTAGTGTCAATTAACATTAATTTTAATCGAATAGGCAAGTGTTGATTATCAATTCTATACCAATTTATCTAATTATTCTATGAGTAAATTATGAGAGCTTTTGTAAGATTAGGTTGAATATGTTTTAAGAATTTGAATCTCTCTAATTATTCCAATTTAATGCAAAACGATATCATGACAATAGTAGAGTTAAATATATCCTCTCATGTGACCTTCCTACATTTTTATGAAATATGTGAACATAAAAACGTGCATTAAATATTGTTGAACATCTATTGAAATCATGCAAGGCATAAGGATATATATTTATTCTCTATCGGACATCACAACAATTGTTATAACATGCCAAGTTCATATTCTTTCTCTCGAATGACAATAGAAATCACATAACAATTCAATTAGTAGCTAGGTAATTGAAAACCATTTAGTCCTATAACAATCATCCAATAATAAACATATATTGGACATCATAATATTGAAATTATATTAAAAAATTTTAAGAGTTCATCTATATCATAGTAAATAAAGGTTTAGCCTAACATTATAAAATTACAAGAAATCATAATTGTTTTGCAAAATATCACCCAATTTTTTTATGAATGACACAAAAAAGGAGAAGTCTTAAAGTCTTGAGTCTTTTCAATGATTTCTTGATTGTCTCCATTTGCACCACCCTCTTATTCACCCAAAAATAAGGTTAGATCTTCAGTTCAATGAATTCTTGTATATTGCCTCTTGATTTTTCCAAAAGAATGATGAATTGCCTCTCTTTGATTACAATATTTGATAAATTATGTGATATGAGAGGAATTAAGACGTGTCTCCCAATGTTTTATAATGTTTCATAATTATAAAGATCAAATTTTAGGTTGAAATTTGTATCCACTTTGGAGTTTAAGTAAAAAAAAAAAAAAAAAAAGGGAATTCTGGATGCCTAGAATGCTGATTTTCAAATTATCGGGAACTGGTTTGCAATCTCAGAATAGTTCTGGCTACGATCACAACTTTTAGAAAGGATCAAGCATGCTGCCGCAATTTTTTGTATTTGTGAACGCAGTCCCAAGTACATCGTGGGAACGCAAAAGTCGCTGAACTTCTAGTATGTACAATGGGTTCCCAGATTGCATATTTTATTCCAATGCATCCTTTATTATTTGCAATTTTTGTCCTTAACGTTTAATCATTATATATTTTTTCTCACATTCTTCAATCCGACAATTGATCTGATGCAAGTTCCAAAAGTTTGCAATTAAGTTCTAAAACTTTTTAAATATTGGATTTAACTCTTAAAACTAATAAATTTCATCCGATTGATCAATTGACACTTTTAATAGATCAATTCCAACCCGGTTAGTCTTTAAGTGCTACTAATCAACTCCAATTAAGTTCCAATTTCATCCAAGTGAATTCAAATTTAGGTTTTTTGTACAATAATCGATAATTAAACAAATTATGTATTCATCAATTCAAATAACGCTTAAATATTCACTTTTGATGGTCTAAACAGGTATAAAAATTATACCTATCAACAACCGAATATTTTTGGAACAATATTACTTGAGGTATTGAAGTTTTCGTAAGACTTTTGAAACCAAGAACCCTTGTTGGCTGTTGATAAGATGAGCAACGATTAAAATAGTTTTCCTCAATATTGTTTTGGCACATTTTTTTTGGAAACAAAAAAGCCCTACCATTTTTTTGTTTGGCCACTCCATTTTGTTGAGGTGTAACTACACGTGAAGATTCATGCATGCCCTGTTTTTGGAAATAAGAATATAGGAATTTATTGGAATAGTCTTTAGAGTTGTTAGATCGAAATGTTTTAAGTCCAACACCATACTGAGTTTTGATCATATTGTGTGAAAAGTTGGAAATACTAAGCTCAAATTTGATTTATTTTTCAAAAGAAAGATCCAAGACACGCGTGTACAATTGTCAATAAATGAAACAAACCATCGAGCCCCAAAAAATACTATGGATGAGAGAGTAAATGGAATAGATGTTCCTACTTTTTCACTTTGATTCCCANGATGCAAGTTCCAAAAGTTTGCAATTAAGTTCTAAAACTTTTTAAATATTGGATTTAACTCTTAAAACTAATAAATTTCATCCGATTGATCAATTGACACTTTTAATAGATCAATTCCAACCCGGTTAGTCTTTAAGTGCTACTAATCAACTCCAATTAAGTTCCAATTTCATCCAAGTGAATTCAAATTTAGGTTTTTTGTACAATAATCGATAATTAAACAAATTATGTATTCATCAATTCAAATAACGCTTAAATATTCACTTTTGATGGTCTAAACAGGTATAAAAATTATACCTATCAACAACCGAATATTTTTGGAACAATATTACTTGAGGTATTGAAGTTTTCGTAAGACTTTTGAAACCAAGAACCCTTGTTGGCTGTTGATAAGATGAGCAACGATTAAAATAGTTTTCCTCAATATTGTTTTGGCACATTTTTTTTGGAAACAAAAAAGCCCTACCATTTTTTTGTTTGGCCACTCCATTTTGTTGAGGTGTAACTACACGTGAAGATTCATGCATGCCCTGTTTTTGGAAATAAGAATATAGGAATTTATTGGAATAGTCTTTAGAGTTGTTAGATCGAAATGTTTTAAGTCCAACACCATACTGAGTTTTGATCATATTGTGTGAAAAGTTGGAAATACTAAGCTCAAATTTGATTTATTTTTCAAAAGAAAGATCCAAGACACGCGTGTACAATTGTCAATAAATGAAACAAACCATCGAGCCCCAAAAAATACTATGGATGAGAGAGTAAATGGAATAGATGTTCCTACTTTTTCACTTTGATTCCCAGTGCAACTTGATATTGTCCAATGATTTGATCTCACTAATTGATATATCAAAGAACTTCAAGTTAGTAATTCAAGTCCGTTACCCCACTCAAAATTAAGGTCCTATATAAAATAGTCAAGTGAAATTAAATTCATATGGTCGCAAATTAAATTTAATGCGGTCTAGTCCAATGCATTTCAAATACATATGCTCAATCTTATTACGAAAGTCGAAGATGAACTTTAAAAAAAAAAAAAAAATAGAGGCAATTCTATTGAAATAAAGTTTTCGTCTTTTATCATTGTATACAATAAAATTTAGATCAGGTTATAAATCGAATCTTTTTTGCTTAATAAATTAAGTACTCGATTTATAATATCAAAATGATCCATGAACAAATGCAAACTCAAATTAATATCAATTTATCGAGAAATAAATTAACAAATTTATGTTTTATTCAACAATGTCAAGAGTAAAAATGAATTTACCTGGCAAGCAAAACCTATCCAAAAATCTCCCACTTGATTAAGAATAAATGAGATATGCAAAGCACATCTCCAAACTACGACATACTCTGCACAGAGAAATAAACAATACATGGTTGGTTATTACTCCTCCAAACAATGGCGTCGACGCCCAATGTGAACACTAATGAGATATAGACTTGCAAGAATCCTTATCAACATGAAAATAAGAATAACCCATAGGGACCAAATTTGGTACTAAATGAACTAGCATATAATCTCTAGTCCTACGAAGATACTTGAGTATATGCTTAACAATAGTCCTAGTGCTTAGTTCGTAGGCTCAATTGATATCTACTAAAAATCTCAACAATATATTAAATATTTGTTCATGTGCATAAAATCGCATAAATGTTGCTTCCTATAGTTTAGGCATAATCATGTATTCCCATCCACTAGAATTTTATGGCAATGTTTTTGTGAGAATGATGATCTTTATCATTATGATAATGGAATATCGATGATGTTGCCGTCTATGTTGAATAATAGGATGGGCAATTCAATTTTTATGAGAGAGAGAGAGAGAGAGAGAGAACATGTGAGGGATAATGAGTTATCGTATCACCGATGTTTCATCATCATAATAATAAATAACATTACTCTAAGTGAATTCCATGCCCAAAAAGTATTTGGCAGTTCTTGGAATTTTGAGTAGCAAATTTTACCAGTATTTTCTCTGTATATGAAGGTTGGGAAAGAGAAATTCTCTTGTTCTTCCTATCCCAAAGGATTTGGATTCCTAGAAAGATATTGTAAGCTCCCAAGTCTTTCATGTTAAACTATTGTGCCAATCGGTTTCCAACTGATGTCAATACTTCCACATCATCCCAATGAGGAGAATGTCATCGACATACAATATGAGAAAAGTCAATTAGTTGTCTTTAATGTGCTTACAAACAAATGTTCCATCCAAATTGTGATTAAATTCATAAATCTCAAAAGTCTAATCAAACTTTATGCTCCAAGACCTTAACGGCTGCATTAGTCCATAAATGGACCTCTTAAGCTTTTTACCTTTATAGATGCTTTCGTTAAGATTTTCATTAGGGAAGTTACCTCATATGTAAATGAGATGAAATTGACAGTAGGATTCTTATAGAAACAAGGTCACAGGTGAGAAAGTTGTATTTATCAGATAATCAAATCGTATCCCTCGACTTCAGTCTCAATATCATGTTGTATTGATCAATTAGGACTTGATCCTCTATCACCTTTTGTACTGGCAAGTAAGTGGGTAGGCAATTAAAACCTCTATTTATCTCCCACTGGATCTATGCACAATTAGTAAAGGATGTGAGAATTTCTCTTGAGTATGTTCAATATGAATCTCTAGATTAGATTAGCTAGAAATGTTTCTTCTAAAAAAGTTGCATTTGAACTCACAAATACCTCCATGTCCTTAGGATTATAGAAGTACCATCTTCTTGTTCATTTACTATATCCTACAAAGATTCACGCCTCTAAACTTTATTCCATCTTATCCGTCTTTACCTCCAGCTTGTCTGCGAAACATTCACATATTCGGATATGTCCTAAACTAAGATTATGTCCATTCTACCATTATGTTGCGGTGTACATATTGCTCTCAACTTGGATACGATTTGATTATCTGATAAGTATGTTCAAATGATAGATACTCCAGTTGGAGAATCTTAATGCTCTTATCCTATTATTTTTTTGGCTTTAGTCCTGGACTCCTTGAACTTTTCAACGGCTTCAAACTTATTAGCCATTTGGTATACATAGTCGTATCTTAAATAAGTGATGAAGTACTCATAACCAGATTTAGCATGGGCACTAATTGGTCCAAATACATTAAAGAGCACTAATTCGTAAACTTCCTTGGCTCTATGTCCCTTAGACGTGAATGGTCTTTTAGTCATCTTACATTTCAAACAAGATTTGCATGTCGGCGAGGATTACACCTTTATTTGCTTGAAGGACCATTCTTTACTAGTGTTTGAATTCTATTAAGATTAATGTGACCAAGTCTACAGAACTTCAAAGGATCTAAACCATCTAATAAAAGCCCATAACTAGGAACTCAAATAGTCAATGTAAAGCAAAAAAAAAAAAGGTTCAACAAATAAGTCTCCTTAGTGAGAGGTGATCTCATAAATTTATTAGAAACATTGACATTATTCATGGAGCCAACATCGCAGTAAAATATATATTGTTAACCAATTGTCCATGATAATTAGCATCATAAAAAAATAACAATTTCTTAAATATAAATATTTATTATGTTGAAAAATAAGAAAATAGATCCACTGTGAATGAGAGATATTTACTATGCTCCTTGATTACTTGGAACCCTTGCAACAAATTGTAAATACAATTAGTGACTTTAATATCTGCTATCTATGTAACGCCCCGACCCGCATGGACGGAACACGTCACTCGAACAATTGTACCTTAACTTTACACTTTGAAATTATCTAACATAATAAATTAATTAACTACTCTTTTAATGGAAAACGTAAACATCAAGTTCAAAATTTTCTTTAAGAATTTTTTTTTTACATGCAGTTTACTATATATATAAAAAAAACCTACAAATGAATTTCCCATGAAAAAAAAAATCTACTTTTAGATAATAACTTAATATTAACATAATTCCAAAAGCATTCATAAAAGAAGAAAACAGTCAAGCAAATCCATGCATATGCCTATTTAATTACATGAACAGTAGCAAGGACACATTTACCCAATAAATAAAAAGGTTTGATAGTCTCCCTTGCATGAGCTACTTTAAGAAGTAAGAAGGGGAATAATCTGTTTTGACTTCCCATTTTCATGCGGTAAGTTTTAAAATAACCCCGTTTACATAGTTACCAATGTCAAAATTTCACGAAACTTTAAGGAAAATATAGGGAACTTCTCATAATTAAAATAAATTCATTTGCATAGCTATCAACCTTGAAACTTCATGAAATTTTAATTTAAGGTAGGAAACTCCTTACAATATGACATATACAAAAATCGGCTTCCATCGCACGTAGATGAATTTCCGGCAAAATCCACTTTCTGTAGAATTATTATAACAAATAGAGCCGGAGAATGATCATTCAAACTATATTAGTGTCGAACCACTGCTGGTTCATTCATACTTTCACGAAAATTCATAACTTGAAATGGAATAACCACTAACACATCTACCTACCTTAATTTGAAAGTTTGAAAACGAAACAAACACTTGCACCTCTACCTGCCTTAATTTGAAACTTTGAAATGAATGAATTTGGACGGTGAATATTTTTTTCTCGACAACGCCTGAAGCTTTAAGAGTTCCTCTTTTATGTTTCTCTTTCTTTGGAAAATCTTTTTCCTTGATTTCTTTTTTTTTTTTGAAACTCGTGTACAAATATATATTGGAAATGAGATAAGAATGATTTGGAGAAAATGAAAAGTCTAAACTCTCATTTTGTCTAGAAAAAAAAGGTGGTAACATCTATACCCATTTAAATCAATTTAAAAGTAAAATATAGGTTACATTTCCTTGCATTATTGTGTTGTTACATGTGTGTATATAATACAATATATCCTACCAAGTTATTAGATTAATTGCCCTGACTATTCAACCAAAGTTATAAAACGTGTGTTACTATAAATTGAGGTTTCATTCCAATTAATATAAAATTTTAATTCCATGTATATGTATTCCTGCATGTGTACTTGTCATCATTTTTTTTTTCTTTCGGTCTCAAACTTTATTAACTTAACAAAATAAGGAAACAACATAACATCAATTAGAACTTAATAAACTCTATTTACTTATAGTTCGGTCCTTTTGGAAAAAATAACGCGTACACAAATCAAATCTTAAAAATATTTACTATACAAAGAATAAATTTTCACTGTCGGGTCCAATCTTTGGGAAAACATTAAATTCCATCCTACATTATAAAAAAAGAAATCTTTATATTTTATAAAAAACATGCATGATTTTTTGTGAACTTTCATGAGATTATTTAAGACATGTCGAACTAGTATTGGGCTTTCATTTGGGTTGAGCATAAGGTTCGTCTATGGACTAGGCTCATGGTGCTAGATCATCACAAAATATAAAATATAGGCCTAATTTCAATTTTTTTTGGGGCTTCTACATCCCTTACACTTAAACAAAATTTCTTCCTCGAAATTTACCTTATGGTTTGGCAAAGAGTGTCGGATATTTGTCTTTAACTTCTTTTTCTCTTTCCCATGTAGCTACTTCTACTCCATGATTACTACATTGCATCTTGACCTGTTGAATCTCCTTGTTCCGTAATTTTTGTACCTTTCGATCCAATATTTTATTCGGTAAGTGCTCATAAGATAAATCTTTCTGTACTTCCAGGAATTGATAATTAACCACGTGATCAGGGTCATGCACATACTTCCTGATCATTGATATATGAAACACGTTATGAACTGCCGATAATTTGGGTGACAAAGCCAATCGATAAGACACATTTCCTACCCTGCCAAGTATTTCAAAAGGTTCAATATAACGAGGTCGTAGTTTGCCTTTCTTGCTAAACCTAAGTACACCCTTTGTACGTGACACTTTTAGAAAAACTTTCTCTCCAACTTCAAATTCCAAGTCTTTTCTTCTAGTATCATCATAGCTCTTTTGTCTATCTTGCATGGCCTTTATCCTAGTACAGATCTTATCAACGGCTTCAACTGTCATTTCAATGATCTCTGGTCCCAAAACTCTCTTTTCTCCCACTTCATCCCAATGAACAGGTGATCAACATTTTCTACCATAGAGAGCTTCATACGGTATCATTCCAATAGTTACCTGAAAATTGTTATTATATGCAAATTCCACCAAAGGTAGATACGATTCCCAATTGCCACCCAGATCCAGAACACGTGCTCTTAGCATATCTTCTAAAATTTGAATAGTCCTTTCAAACTAACAATCGGATTGAGGATGATATGCCGTACTGAAATTCAATTTTGTTCCCATAACACCTTATAAGCTCCTCCAAAACTTAGACGAAAATCTCAGTTCTCTATTAGACACAATAAGATGGGGATACCATGCAATTTTACAATTTCTCTAATGTACAATTGAACCATTGATCTACGCTAAATGTCATTCTCACTGGAAGAAAACGAGCTGACTTTGTTAGATGATCCACTACTACCCGTATAGCATTATGTCCTCTTGCTGACTTCAAAAATCCTACCACAAAGTCCATTGTGATATTCTTCCACTTCCATTCAGGTATGTCCAATGGATTTAACAATCCTGCTGGTCTTTAATGTTCTGCTTTAACTTGTTTATACACTATACATTTTTCCACAAATAGGCCTATACTTCGTTTCATATTCCTCCACCAAAATGTATCTCGAAGATCTCGATACATTTTCGTACCACCAAGATGTGCGGTGTACGGGGTGAAATGAGCCTTATCTAATATCTCCTTCCTCAAAACTTCATCCTTAGGCACACAAATTCTTCCTTTTAACATTAGTGCCTGATTCAAAGCTATTCCAAAATCCTTTCTTCTATGTGTACCAATCTCTTTCATGATCTTCTACAAAAAACTGATCTTTACCCTGTGCTTCTATGATCCGATCTCTAAGAGTAGGTCGAACCATCAAAGTTGGTAAATGAGCGGTAATTTACTCTGGTTTTGTAACCTGATAGATACCTCTTGTAAATCCAGAAGTCCAATGGAAAAAGGAACAAAAACTAGCTACTATGAACGTGATGAAATGAGGAAGATCAGATTCTTCCTTAAGGAAACAAAGTCCTTAAAACCCAAACCTTTAGACGCGACAAAGGTTGATCACTCATTTGATAAGTCGAATTCTACCATTCAATCAAGAACACAAGAAGGCAAAAACAAGAGCTTTCTCCATAAGCTTCATAAAAAAACATTTCTCCCCCTACCAATTAACATGGCTGCTCCTTTTAAACAATAAAGCTAAATGAAGAAGAAAAACGAAATGGGCCTAAAAGATGTGGATTGGGCCCAATGGTTTAAAACATAAAAGAGCCCATAGTTAATTAAAGACTAACAAAAATGAAAATTCCTAATTAACCCTTGTACTCTTCTTGTCCTTCCATATCTATCCCTTGCACAAAAGATAAGTGACCATCCTTGGTGAAGCTTTGAAATCTTCGAATTTAGTTCTAGAATCTTCTAGCACTGCCTCTTTGTATTGCACTTCCATGATCAAACCTTGTAAAGCCTCTTTCATCCTCTTTGGTCAGTACCTTGACCACCTCGATCTCCATCATTCCCCTCCTTTTCAAAAGGATTCATCATCGAATCACCTACACCAAAATACTAGAGATGTGAAACTTTTCTAGATAGGTGGATTTCTACTCTCGAGATCGAACCTGAGCCAAAGGAGGACCTAGAGGAAGACCCTGAGGAAGACTCAAAAGAGGATTCAAATTATGAATCCGATTTGGAGCTGAGAACGAGCCACAGTATCTACCAAGACCAAGACCAAGACCAGAGCCAAAACCCGGAGATAAAGCCCCTCTGTCTAAGCTTTGTAGGATTCAGAATGTTTGGACAAGTGAAGATGACGACTATCAACCTGGAGATAGTTTAGTTTAAATAAATAATTTCTTCCCTTCTTTAAAAAAATGTGATCGGTACTTGAAATAATCTGTAAGTTTTTCTTTTATTGTCTAGGATTTAATTGTCTTTCAAGTATTTTAGAATTTAAAATTTTATGAAATTGAGTTTTTTTTATTCGAATATATTGAGCTGTTGTTGAATTTATTTGGTTGATTTAAAGGAAATGATACGTCAACCAACAAGCTCCTATGTTTAAGGATTTGTTGAGAGCTGTGCAAGATCTTGGTAGGCAGCAAATGCAAGTGCCTCTTCAGAATGCACATACTAACTCCAACACTACGAGCTCAGTCGTGGAATCATTTTGTTGTAACAAGCCCCCTACCTTTAACGGGATGGCTGACTCATTAACAACCGATGAATTGATAAGGGGTTTGGAATGGATCTTCAAGTATCTCTCCTATACTGGTGGGAGTTCGTTTCTCGCACTAGGACTGAGGCACAATAACGTAATCTCACTTGGACACGTTTCAAAGTCGGTAACGAAAAATTATTTTCCACAAGCCTTGAAAGATCGTAAGGAGACAAAGTTTCTGTAACTTATGCAAGGAAATATGGCATTGGTCGATTATGAGAGGAAATTTGAACTACTTTCTAGTTATGCAACACATCTAGTGGATACAGAGCAAAAGAAAGCTAGAAAGTTCGAACTTGGACTATGCCCAGAACTTGGAAGAATCATGGCATCTCATGAATTCACCATGTATAGTCAGGTTCTACAATGAACTCAAGCAATTTCAAATCAACTGAAAATGATCAGACAGTTTAGGAAAGTACTGAATTTTTAGGAAAGAGGAAATTGAATGGGCTAAATGAAAGTAAAGGAAATGGACAAAACAAGAGGGCTAGCTTTGAAAGGTGGTCAGGGTCAAACAAGCCGAATAATGTTCTTACTCCATGTCCTAAGTGCAATAAATAGAGGCGAGTGTTTGTGTGGAAAGAATGTGTGTTATCGATGTGGAAAGTATGTTCATATAGCAATCAATTGCCATGAACCCCCACCAAAAAGGAACAACAAACAAAGCAAAAAAGGAGCAGCTAGAGTTTGCCTTAATCTAATAGGAGGCAATTAAGAATTAGGACATGATGGCAGTATTCTATCAATATCTGAACTACTTGCTTATTTTCTTATATACTCAGGAGCTACTCATTCATTGCTAATACTCTTTTTATTGCTAAATATTGCACTATTTTGCGAAGAAGCTATTAGTGTTCTAGAAGTTACTATCCCATTAGTCAATACACTTAATACCAAACAATGACTTGGACAGTCAAAATGAATGGAAAAGGATTTACAGCCCCATGTACCTTTTAGAGATGAAGGTTTTCGATGTCATCTTAGGAATGGATTGGTTCAGGAGTATTTACGTAACAATACGATACTTTGAAAATAAGGTAGTTAATTTTTTCAGAAGTCTGGAGAAGAGGGGATCAAGATCATGCACCCAGAACTCTTCACTAGATAAGATAATCTCGTGAATGAAATTTATTTTAGGGGGTAGGATTGTAACACCACATGCTTAATTCTCTTGACTTTTTCTTTTATAATAAGTAAATTTAATATTATTTAATATAATTAATAGAAAGTCAATATACCATTATCTCAGGTAATGGAGACAAACTCACGGATGTTTTTTATTTGCAAATTACCATATTTTATTTATCTAAGAATGGAAGTCAAGGTTTTACTAATTTAAATCCAAACAAATTATGTTCTCTCAAAAGAAAACATACACCACTATTATTCATATTCAAAGTTTTATTTAGAATTTTGAGTGAAAGGAGTGCAACCCGTATTTTAATCCTACAAAAAACTATTTGTTCCATTGAAGGTAGGATACTATGTGCACGTTGATCCGTCTCTGCAATATCATAAGTTTTTTTACATAATTTCTTTCATGAAATGCTAATTGACCTATGGGTCTTAATGAAAAGAAATGTGAGATTTCCTTCGGGTTTTTTCAATCCATCGAATGCTCTGAGTTTAAATTTCTCATTCCTTCAAATTTTTTACATTTTAGGTTAGATCGATTAACGTGGATGGTGACTAAGCGGTGCGCAGGTGGCCCAAGTAAAAATTTCAGGAAAACATTAATCATTAAATTTTGTTAAGATATTTTGTATTTTTCTTTATTTCTATTAAATGCTCTAAATTTTCGTTACTCTATGTTTATTTAACTTAGTATATGAAGGTTCAAATAAATTGTGGGTTTAAATTTTCAATTAAATATTTTCACTTCAAGTTTGATTATGAAATGATATCGGTAACACCTCAAAATTAAGTCAATAAAGTTTGGGGCATTAGTGTTTTTCTTTATTTCTATTAAATGTCCTAAATTTTCCCAACTCTATGTTTATATAATTTAGTATATGAAGGTTGAAATAAATTGAGGGTTTAAATGTTCAATTAAATATTTTCGCTTCAAGTTTGATTATGAAATGATATCAGTAACATCTCAAAATAAAGTCAATAAAGTTTGGGGCTTACACACATGTCCTTTCATCTAACGATAACCACTTTACATTTGTCACTGTAAAAACTCACACCTAGTGCAATTTAACACTTTCAGTATTATATTGCTCTCTTGTTTTCTCTCTAAACTTTGATGTCCATACACACTCTTGTGGTCGCGTCTTTGGTTCATTCCATACCTATACACATACAAGTTGACTGACTTAATCGTCGAAGTGCCCATGGATGCGTCCTCACTATTGAGGAAGACCATGTGCTTCCAATGATTTATCTAAGTGTGCAGGAGCCTTAAGTGTGACGTCGTCCATGGGAAATTACACTATTAACCACGAGCAATCCAATGAAAAAGGTTTACGGAAAAGTGTATCTACTTTCCCTTTGAAAAATGTTTTATTCTTGAATAAAGAACAAGTGGAAGTCTTGAAGAAAAAGTTCTAGGTGTTCTTCATTCTTGGGTGTTTCATGTTTCCCTTGAAAAATTATAAATTTTGAAGAGTTTTAATTTGCCCAAAAGAACACCTGTTTGAAGAAAAGAGGCGTGCACCTACCATAAGTGTGAGTAAAAAAGATAGAAATCCACGAAAAGTGGCAAGGGAGATCTCTAAAGAAGAGGCCCTTCAAACCCATGTCACTTATCATCGACCTTAACATCGAAGAGACAGTAGGATCGCAACACATCTCACCAAAAAGGTAGTAGCCATGGCAGCTAATATGAAGAGCAGCATAGAAAAAACTTCACTATGTAGCAACTCCTCCAACAGATGCAAATACATGAAGGTATGGAAATGACACCTAATTAACCTCAGCCAGGCTTCTTCTAAGGCTATTATTATTATGTCCAATCGAGGCATCAGCGAAAAGAGGAAGATGTACAGAGTGATAAACCTCTTTTTCATAGGCGTGGGATAGATACCAGCCCTATTGAAAGGCCTAGTTGATGGCTCTCAAGATCTCCCTGCAGGTAGGGGTGGGCGTGGGTTGGGTTGGATCAGTTTTTGCCCCAACCCATCATTGTAGATTTGTTCGAAATCCAATCCAACCTAACCCATGTAATGAAACCCAATCCAACCCAATCATGTGTCGGTCGGGTTGGGTTGGGTTGGTCAGTTCATGACAACTTGTCACACAAAGATTAAAATCATCCAATTTTTGAATTTAAAGTAACAGTAATATAGTCATCCAATGTCAATAAACTTGAAAATTAAAATAGCACAACCCACCAAATATTCATCAAAATAATTAAAAAAAAAAGCTGCAATAATCAAGTTACTAATTCGACTGCAAGAAAGATTTACTTTCTTACTTTTTGAAAAAATTAAAATACCCAACCATGTTTGTAAACAAAACGTTACTTAACTTCTACTTTTTTTAAGCTTAGCTGGATGATAACATCTGTTAAAACACCCTAAAATATGGAGAGTAAAAGTCACAAAACCTTATATAGTGCCGCCATAACAGCATAAAAATTCATTCATCTTTCTTTAATTTAATGTATTCTTCTAGATTGCACAAACGATTTAGAGAAAAATACAGTTTTTTTTAGATCAAAGAACCAATAAAACAGAATAGGCAATATGATCTAAGGGCAAAAGATGGTGAGGACACTACACTCACGCCTGTAATGATGCCACAGAGTGGAAATAGACAATATAATAAGGCTTCTGTATCAAAGGCTCAAACTCCTGAAAATACAAATTAAATATAATTATCTGTTGCAATAACATGAGTACAGGTTCAAGAAAAATGGGAGCAATGCCATGAAACATTAAATAGAGTAGTAGTACATAAATAGAAATTACAAAATATTTATTGAAACGCTTGTAATTGTTCACCTTTACAACATACAACACAAACCGCTCTAGATCAAGACATCTTAGCAAAAGCCCACAACAACCATCACTAGATGTCATCA
Source organism: Fraxinus quadrangulata (assembly GCA_903798255.1). Lineage (NCBI taxonomy): Eukaryota > Viridiplantae > Streptophyta > Magnoliopsida > Lamiales > Oleaceae > Fraxinus > Fraxinus quadrangulata. The sequence continues at coordinate 90,036 of CAIGRB010138283.1, forward strand.
CCTTCACTGTCAACACCACCTCAGTAGCTGAAACCGAAATAAGTGGTAAACTTTAACTTTTGGAAATCAACACAATTAATTCACTGTTGCTTATTTATAAAAATCAAAGAGAAATGCAGAAAATACTTCGAACTTTTGGATGCCAAAGTTTAAGAGCACAAGGAAATTCTTCTCTAAGACCCCTATGGAAAATCCACCCATTTTTAAAATCATGAAGTAGTGCCTCAATGCAGGCCCACGAAAGTGATTAAACATCGTATTTGTTGCAGATTTACATAGGTAGAGGGTCTCATGAAGATTCCTAAAGTTAGGAAGAAAAGGAAAGTAGCATGCGAGCTCTACAACATTTTACTATACATATTTGAGTTTAGTCAGTTCATTCTATTCTAAAGTATCACAAGATATAGCACAAAAATCACATTTCAGCCAAATAAGACCACAACAAGTATTCAAAAATAGTTTCCTTCAAACACTTCGTATCAGCAAAAAAAATTAACTAGAAGATAATAATTTAGTCCTTATTTTTGACAATTCTCCTTTCAATTTATCAACTTGGCATAAATACCAATAAATTCATGTCCATGTTTTCACTCTAGGTAGGACGAGATGGAAACAATCGGTAAATAAAATGAAAAATCACCACATAACTTACCTTGTAATCGATGGTGGCAATTGGCCAGGGAGAACGATGGTAGTGAGCAGGGGAGATGAGGAGAGCCGGAGACGACGTGACTCTGTGAGGCAGAAGAAGAGAGACACGGAGAAATGGGAAATTGAAGTAATTAGGTCAGGGTTGACTTTAATTCATATTTTATAATTTTTTTAAAAATAAGCGGGTCTGGTTGGGTGTTTTTTATCGGGTTCGATAAGGTTTTCCCCACCCCTACCTGCAGGCAATCCTATAAAATGATCCATTCGATGGAGAGAGCATTCATTTCGTTTATAAACAAATGAGCTAGAAAGGTCTATCAGCGTCTTCGACAGGTTTTGTCCACCCCTACCTAGGAGGTCTATCAGCATCTTCGACAGGTTAGTCACCAGAGTGCCTAGATATAGACCTCGAAACAAGCCCCATGTTATTCTGGTCTCATGAACAAATGCGATATATGCCCTAAAATGAAACTCAACCTAGAAATAGGTAGGAGAGACAAGGGAACAAACCGTGAACTTCCAACCGGGTCGCTATCAACCCGATGAAGAGAATGGGGATGGGCCATGTAACTCCTTTGAGCTCAATGATGATGATGGTGACCTCCCATTCTCTTAACTAACTTGAGAGCCCTATGTCCCTGACCATTTTGTGATACCTAAAAGAGCAACTCAACACCTACAAGACCTAAATGGGCTTGAGAGGAGCCTCTATAGCATTTAAGTGCAGAACCTTTCGCCTAACCCTTCGCAGGGAGGTATAGAGACGGTATAGTAAGCTCCATCTCAAAAGCATTAACAGATAACCAAATCTCAAGAGGCAGTTTTTGAACAACTTCCTCTCCAAGAGAGAAGAAGGGGCCCCAGTTCAGTGTATCCAAGACTTAAATTGAATTCTTGTATCAATTTTGAGATGAAATGATAAGAAATTTGAAATTTTTGATGAATTGTTTGTGAAATTCGGATTTGGTGATTTATGAAATGTACAAAACTTTCCATTTGATATGGTTCAAAGAAGTCTTCAAAGCATTCAAATTGATCGATCATGTACAAAAAGATAGTGAAGATCGAGATGGAAGTTAAGGATTCAAGTCAAATAATTTGAGACAAAGAGTTTCAATAGTCAAACATCGAAGGAAGATATTAGACTAGATGTTTGTAGTCACTTGTAAAAGTATAACGCTTCAATCTTTAGTAATGACTTATTAAAAGCTCAACAAACAAATTTTTATGCAACAAAATTCTTTTTCATAAAAACACTTGTATAAAAATTATTCCTGAAAGGCAAAAATTTCAAATTGATATTTAAACTTAGATCACATTTTATAAATATCAAATTTCTTGAAAAACAAGTTGAAAACATTCTTCAAAGCCTACATTTTTCAAGTCAAAAATCGAGGAAGCTGTTTTCACTCAAGTGGATGTCCGATCTTTCAAAAGGACTCCAGTCCGGTCTAAGCGAACATCCGGATCATCCAATGGTCACTTTTTTTTATCATTCTGACTTTGACGCATAACAGCTAGTTTTTTCGTCTAGCTCAGAATGCGGATGTCCGGTTGCTTGTCCGATTTTACAGAAATATTTGCTTGTTGAACTATGTTAGCTTCGCACTTTGCATTCATTAAAGAGATTTTAAGAGTATTTAAGTGAGATATTTTTTAACAAAAGATTTTACATTTTATTTACTTTTTATCAAATCATTTGTTGTAAAAATATTTGATTGAAAGAATCAAAATTTTATTCATCTTCGTCATCAAAGTTTTCTCATCTAACACTTGAGCTTTCATTCATTGAAGCGTTAGCCTCTTCCTCTTTTTAGAATTTAATTTATTTATATAATTTATTAAGAGAGAAGTTTCAAATTGTAAAATTATTTCTCTTCAAATTTGTGGGTCACATCGAGGTCCCTAAAAAATTCAATAGTTTGGGTCATCTTGAGGTCCCGTAAAGCTCAATATTATGTAAGAATCGGTGCTCCTTATTTGTAAGTTACCAAAAGCATTGTAAGACTTTGAATTATGCCATAAGTCAATCGAATTTAGTAAAAATGCATTGCTCGTAACGGAGAGATTGGTAATTGATGATGTAGATCATTATTTTGGATCGAACCTCCACAATTATATCGTTTGCACAATCTCTTCCTTTTTATTTATTGTTTTTATATTTGTGCATATTACTTGATTGATTTATTCATTCATAAATTATTTAAATTTGGATAAATCTCTCGAAAAAGTTTTGAAAACATATTCACCCCCTATTGGTTAGTTATTCTTGAGATATCAATTGATATCGGAGTAAGGTGCTTATTTTTCAAAAATTTCACAATCTTGAGTAATAATTAACCACAATCTTCAAAAAATTGAGGGATATTCTACAAATTGTCTTTCTTTTTTTGATGGCACACATTACAATTAGTGAAAAGTTAGGATGATGATTTATGTTCAATCTATAGATTATAATGTTTGAGAAGTTATTGAATTTGATCCATATATACCTACAAAAGTTGTTAAAAAGGATGGTGAATCGGAGCAAATAATTTCTAAACCTGGAGAAGAATATGATGACGAAGATAAAAGAAAATTATCATTGAATGCTAAAGCCTTATTGTTCCTTAGATATATGGCATGCTTTAAAAGTTACACACTTGGGCACTAGCAAAGTGAAAGAAACAAAATCAATTTTTTTAAAAAGGAATTTGAAAACTATTTCATAAAACAAGATGACCTATTGTCAATATGATTACTCGCTTCACCAATATTGTTAATGATCTTAAAAGCTTTGATTGTAAATTTACTAATGGAGAGCTTATATGTAAAATGTTTAGGTCACTATCGAAAGATTGGAGCTCATTAAGGATATTGATAGAGAACGCCAAATATATCAATTCATATTCATTGAAAGAGCTCTATGGAACCTTGATAATTTATGAGCTCGACAACGCCGAAATTAAGGAGAAAAAGATGCTCCTCTTTTAACCCTGCGCTGATTGCTTGGGAACTTTGGCTTGCACACATTGAGGATAGATACAATGAAGGTTGAGTTAATGGTGATAAATTTTGCTCCAAAGTAAAGCACTAGTTGGTTGAACTTTATTATCTTGGGAGCCTATTTGAGCCCCATTTTTTCATGTAGAATGCATTTTAGAATAGTAGATTGATGGAGAATGTGTTAATAGAAATGAAGGAAAAGTTTTTGGACTGCCTGAAAGAAGAGGGAGAAAAATATATCTTTAAAAAAATGGAGATCAAACAAGGTCTTGGTATGGTTCAAACTCGTTTGACCACTAAAGCTCTCTCCTCGTTCGATGGTCCAGTCCCCCTTTTGATATTCTTAAACTTAATATTGATGGTGCTAGCTGGTAGAGCTGGTTGTGATAGAGTGCTTAGAGATTGGAAAGGAAAAATTATTTTTGGCTTCTCTCATTCTCTTGGGGTAGCTACTAATTCCATGGCAGAAGTAATGGCTCTGAAATTGAGTCTTCTTCATTCCTAGTCCTTATCACATCACTCAATTGTGCATCCAGACCGTACTATATGAGGTTTGTACTTGAATGTGATGTGTTGACGTATCGGAAAAAAAAAACTGTTAAGAGTTACTGGTATTTGTGTTTCACCTTTTCAATATGATTCATTATTTCGGTAGCATTAGCTTCCAATAACGTTTATGCCATTTCTCCTATCATGCTTGCATCCAATCCTCTAGATATGTATTCAAGGTATACAAAAACATTTGCTCTACATAGAGAAATTAATGAAATTACATACTATGTTTTGAATAAAGTATTGCCTTTAATAATGTGTTGAATACATGTTTATAGGGTGATGATACCTTGGTATTCCTTTAGCATGTTCAAACTTGCAGAAACAACATTTATGAATTTCACCCAAGTCTGCATTGGCTGTTTTCTTACAATTACTGCAAGCCAAATGGTTTATCTTCAATTAGTTTATCAAGTTTTTCTATATTTGTGTTAATCCTGCAATAAATAAAGAAGCCAAACAATTAAGTATGAAATTTACTAAGTAAATTTTATAAAGATGGGAAAATTTACTAAGTTTTCTTAGTCATATTTGATGAACATTTTCTGTAATCTGCAACTGCCAAAATTTCCGCTTTAATGAAAAACGTGCTGTTCACTTTAGTAGAAAGTGTGGTGCTTAAGAAAAAAATATATATATGCAAATTATATGATTAGTTTTTTTCTTTTTAATATGTAAATACTAATATAAAGGAAATATTGTGTTTGTATTTTATTTACTGTTATATGAAGAAACTTTCAGATTAGTCGCCTATATGATGGGTTTGCTTCCAAGGTTTTTCAATTATGGTAATGAACTTTCAATGAAGGTGTCCCATAGTGTTAGCATGTCTGGAAATATTTATCTATAAGTTTAGACATGCTTATATGCCGAAGTGGGTTTGGATAATCCTTTTCTGACGAACTCCTATAGCAATACCTATAACACCTGTAATAAATACATGGAAGTCGTGTTGTTACGTATGTATTTTGCATATGGTAAAGCTGAATATGAAAAGAATAATTATGAAATATTAAATGGAATTATATTGGCTATAAATTAGTGTATTTAGAACTATACTTATGTCTATATTACTATCCGTGTATCGTTCCAGCTAGTTAAATGGGGTGAGCTCGTATCTTGAGAAGAGGAAATCTGTGGGGATGAGTTTATGAATTGTAGCCATTGTTGATATTTGTCAATCACATTAAAAATGTTTTTTTAGTATTACTTCTTGTTCTTGATTAAAAGAGAATAAAATAAAAAGTAGTAATGTGAAAAGAATTTACTAGTATAATGAGATAAAGACAGAGTTTTGATAGCGTTGATAGCTATAACTGGAAATTGTGATGTTGATGCTGAGGGAGTAAACTTGGTATTTATAGAACATGTAAGAGAGTAATAGTAAAATAGCTGCTTTTAATTTGAACCATACACTTGTTGTTTTAGAGAGAAAGATTGGAGGGTTTATTTTACATGTATCTAGTAATAAAATATCTTTATGAAAATAGTAAATATCTAGATGAAAAGATTCACATGCATGTGAAGTATAGAGTTGAAAAGTCTTTCTTTAAAAGTTGGTATTATCGTTTAGAATCTGTATATACAAATGTCAGTTGTAAAATATCTATTTTAGATATAATCTACAAAAAAATGTTTTAGTTCTCATCTTATAGTCGTTTCAAAAATAAGGAGTATGTATGGAAGTATATAAGGCTGCAGTAGTTAGTGATATTTATTTTATTTTTTGTAAAATTAGTATGAGAAAATGTACAGGTATTATTTTATGTGTTGTATATTCATGGAATTGTGTACACTATTTCGAATTAGAGCGACGTAGTAATATTCAGTTTGTGGATGAAGTTGACAAGATGATATGTATTTATGTTTTGGGAAAAAGAACAGTAGTGAAGTATTTGGATAGTAATAAATACATGAATAGCATATATAGGTTGCTATTTTGAAATTTTTTTCCCAAGATGACTTTAATAACTTGGCACTATATAGAATTCTGTAACAAGAGTTCTTTCATCGTCGTCTTAGGAAACATTTACAATCTCTTTAAAACATAACACAGCCACACAGAGACTTTCAATTAATCTCAAAGACACATTTGCAATCTCTTTAAAACGTAACATGAGATTCAGCCACACAGAGACTTTCAATTCATCTCGGAGACATGTTTATCTAAAATATGCTCGAACTAGGTCACTGAAGGTCACACCAATTGTGCCTGTTGAATGATATCCACTACTTTAGGTTGATAGTAGAGTGCACCAAGAGGATAATTAACCTACAAATGAAGGTTTAGACTACTAAGATAAGTATAGATCTACATGGAGAATGCTTATAGCCTATAATAAAGTGAAGAAGAACTACGAAAGACAGTTAAAATTTGGTGAAGTATAAACCATTTAAAATTTCCAATCTACAACTATTTAAAATAACAGAAATTTTGTCAGTATAATTAGTGTCAAGGTATCAATTTGTAATTTTGAAAGGAATTTATTATGTAAACATCAATATTCAGCAGGTTGATAAAGAACATATAGTCGATAGGAAGTAAATTACCGCGCATGCAATATAACTCATTGCACATATTTATAAGATAGATTTATAAGAGCTATGAGAACAAGTATTTGTAAATAGTAGTTGATTTAATATAAAAAACTCAGTAAATGCTTAGATTTGTCCTTACATTCCTAACTGGACTTGATAAACGTTGGATGACAAGAGGGAAAGATTTATTGGATCTATGCCCACTAAAATAAATGGTCACAAACACGAAATAATATTACAGGACTTGATGTGAAACAGAAAAATGGATGAAAAATTTACAAATTAAGCATACTTACTATAGTTCTTTTTTAATACCGTAGTGTTAAAGATTTAATGATCTTGGCGGGAGTTGGAGAGTCTTCCAATGCCAAACGCTGTAAGGAAAAAGTTTTAAAACATTTAGTTATTGAAGATGAGAAATACATTAAATGATGCCCATTATAAACAAACTTTAGTGCTCACAACTTGGTGTAAAAACGTGTAGTTGAAAGGATCATAAGTAAAATTTGGTAAATTGGTAGTAATCTTTTGTTTCGATTTTACATGAATAAGAATTAAGTAACATTTAAATAACCAAATATTGTATAATAGTGAAAAAGAGAAATTACCTATTTGATTTTGAGTACTGTCATAGTAGAAAACAGAAAGTAAGGAAGTGGAGAAGGGGTAAGGGATGACATGGAAGACCACAATATGATACTTTTCTAAGTTATGCATTGTAACTTTGAATTATGAGAGTGAACTAATAGTTCTACTTGGATTTAATTTTCTTAGTAATAAGTCTTCCATATGAACGACAAATTTCCATGGTCATTCGCAAGCAATCTAATTTATTCAGTTGGGTTATTAGTATAATCAGCAATTAAAATGTGAAATAGTAGATACTAGACCCTAATATATAAAGAAATCGTAACCTACTTTGTTACTTTCTAAATCACCAAACTGATACATGTTCTCCTATTCTGTAAACTAAAAAAAGGAGAAAAAATTGAAATAGAAAAATTCGAAGGAAGTTATAAAAAATTACTTTAATGAGATTTGATAATACGTACTTTTATTAGATGTATCCTGAAATTGAAAGACCAATTTCTAAAAAACTAATAAGATTTACTATTAAATAAATATATAAATTATGCAAAATATATGTGAAGTAAGTGGATAAACATCTATGTCATTAGAGTACAATGGCATAGTTTTAGCTAAAGATATTTCACCTTGGGAGTTACAGTATGATGTTCTTTTTTTAAACATTGGTAAAAATGTTGGCTAAAAGAGAAAATGGAAAAGAAGTGATTATAATTTCATACGAACAACTGTTACGGGAAAATTTTGTAGATGTCGTAATCTAACAAAGCTTCTCATATGAAAGAACGGAACTTCTAAAGAGCAGGAATATTACATTTTGAACGATCAAATAGAATATTCAAACTAACATAGATGGACCATTTGTCTTATGCTTCCTTTTATTATTATTCTATTTATCTCTAATTCCACACATTTGCACAACTTAACCTTCAAGCAAATTACCTGAACAAAATGGATAAATTCACCATTGTAAAAAGGTTTGCTTGAGTCGACGAAGAAGAAATTATGTTGACACTTTAAGCCAGCTGAAGATTAATAAAAAAATATATGAGAGACTATCATGTACATTATATAAAATTAATCCAGTACTACAGAAATAACCAAAACAAATTTGATCATGTAAACTATCTACACTTTTTGCTTAACTTTTTTTTTTTTTATCAATGATATAGATAGAGGTTGAGGGGAGGAGGAGGAGGAGGAGGAAAGAGAGGCAACAAAGAATTAAAGAAGGGTACATAAAGGATTAATAATTTGACTGACAAGCGTATCATAGTACCATACATGAAAAGAGAGTAAAAATCAGCAATGGAGATTATAGGTGTGCATGATGAAATCATATAATAAGCTACATGTTCTTGCAAATTTGTAGCATAATGTAAGTCGACATTTTCATTGAAGTTCATATGTAGGTTGTGTCACCATTTGTGTGCAGGAGTATCTCATGAGCTTCACATGAGCTAATAGAATTGAAATGCGAGCATGGTGTATATCTTGAAAAAGTCCAATGTTGTTGTTTTGAAAATACAAGAAAAATATTAACTTGCTATACGGATTTATATAAATTGTTTCTCATTCCACAATATATGAATACCTCAACAAGCGATGTCAACAGTTATCCCAATAACACAGAGTAGTCAAGAACATATGTTGAAGGTGTTTTCAACCACAAATCTAAATCAATAATTGGCAAAAGAAATGTACTGAGTATAACTCTACGTTAAAGAGCTCAATGAGAACCTGATGAAACGATAACTAGAATGCCCTTGTTGTATAAACTCTTCTACCAAAAACCTCAGTGTAGAATTCATCAATCTTCTCTACATTTTCTAAGAACAACCTCCATAGCCAAATAGATCGTTGACCAAAATTTATATAAATGTTGACAATAATCCTATTAGAATTTTTATGATGATACTACAAAATAACTTCTTACCTAGCACCTATAGTAATCATTTCAACATTAAGATGTTTCCTAATAATATAATTATCAATAGTTCAACATGTACGGGAACAAAAATAGTTATTGATAGTGCAAGCAGACATCTTCCAACAAAATAACATATAAACACTAATTTTTACCTAATAAGTTAGATCTATTTGCTGTAGATTTTTTGGCAACTGTGGATGCTGAAGAGATTTTTTTTTTACATACTGTATCATTACAGTTTGCAGTCATGAATAATGCTATTTGATCTTTAGAGGAACCGGCAAAAACTTTTATAGCAAAAGTAAAGAATAAAAAATGGTAACTTTTATTTGTTATAATATTTTTACACTAGACTAAAACTGAGGAAACTATTGTATGATAAAAAATCAGAAAATATACCTATGAAAACATTCAAGGTCTATGAATGTATGAACGAATGAATTTCCTTATACACAACATTTTTAGTACATGCGTCTTGTGAATTGTCTATGATTGATGATTTTTATAGAACTTTTAAAGATGTAATTGTTTTTGCTTTTGATGGTGCTACAAATTAGCTGACTATGGCAGAAAACAGGTTCTGGAAGTATAAACCAACAAAATCAAGTGTCTGGCCTTGTGCTTTATTTATTGTCATTGCAAAACACGGCCTAACTGGAAATTGAGTTCTCTCAAATGAAATTGAGTTACAATCATTTTTAAGTGATATAAAAGGAATCCTTGGTAAGAAAATAAAATTTCCTACAATTTTTCGTTTGATTCGATATTTCACGATATGAATATTCATTTGGATCGATTTCAAATTTTTTTAAAAAATTTAAAATGTGATAATAATAATAAAAATATTGTCGATTAAGTTTAAATATAAAAAATTTAAAATATTAAACGTAAAATCATAATCGTTAATGATAAATATATGATCGGTAATTTTAAATATCAAAATAATTTTACATTAATTGTGAAATGTAAAGTCGTGATTATTTATGTTTCTTTTCAATCCCAACATCAGTCCAATGTCAAATTCTAGAAAGTAAGTTTTGAATCAAATCTCTTAATATTAATTTTATCACCTATCATTATTTCAAGTGTTTTAAGTTTAATATAACTAATGATTAAGACAAATAATTTTTTTTTAAATATTTACTCTATCATATAGCCAACTATATTATAGTACGTGCATTGCACGTGCGTCTTACTAGTTATTGTTTAAAAGGAGCAGCCATGTTCATTGGTAGAGAGAGAAAAAACGTTTTTTTATGAAGCTTATGGAGAAAGCTCTTGTTTTTGCCTTCTTGTGTTCTTGATTGAATGCTAGAATTCGACTTATCAAATGAGTGACCTTTTGGCATCTCAAGGTTTNATGTTAATTGGGAGGGGGGAGAAACGATTTTTTTTATGAAGCTTATGGAGAAAGCTCTTTTTTTTGCCTTCTTGTGTTCTTGATTGAATGCTAGAATTCGACTTATCAAATGAGTGACCTTTTGGCATCTCAAGGTTTGGGTTTTAAGGACTTTGTTTCCTTAAGGTTCTAATCTGATCTTCCTCATTTCATCACGTTCATATCAGCTAGTTTTTGTTCCTTTTTCCATTGGATTTGTGGGTTTACAAAAGGAGGTACCTATCATTTGGTATCAGAGCATTTCTTTTGGGTTGCTGAAAATAGGTTGTTGATTTCTATTTCTTTGCTACGTTCTTGCTGGTGAAATTTAAAATAAAAAATAAATAAATAAAAAAGTGGCAGATTTTTAGTTCTACAAGTTTCCCATTCTTGTTCTTTGTTCAAGTTTCATATTCCTTGTTGAATTAAGTTCAGATGAAACATCTTTGCTAGAATTTCGTGTCATTGTTGAGTCAGTTTCCTTCTGTTTTGTTCTAGCTTTGCTATGTTTATGACAAAAATTCTGATTATTGTTGAGATGGTCACCACCTAAACTGGTTGCTTCTTGAGAATTGTTGAATTCTTTGATTCTATTAAGAACATAAAGGGGGCTGGCTTGGCTTTGAGTGTTAAAAGGTAAGAGAGATCATCAACAAGAAAAAAAGTCAAAATTGTGTGAAACACGAATGATAACAATCTGATTTGAGTGCAAAACATGTGAGGGAGTGTGTGAGGAACAACATCTTTAGTTTTGTTTAAATTTTATAGGTTGAAACCATGAGTAAGGAAGGAGGAGAACCACAAGAGGTTGACATGAAATTCTTCATCAAGGCTGATAATGACCAATTTAAATTGTTGAATGCAAGATTGAATGATTTAGAGTCCTCTTCTAGTTCTAAATCACATAGAAGACATGAGTTCAACGAAGAAGACGAAACTAATTACGGAGTGGAGAGAACAAGTTATAAATAAGACAAGAAAGCTGACTCCGAAGGAGATAACAATATAGGCAGTATAAAGATGACAATTTTGACTTTTCAAGGAAAGAATGATGTCACACCACCACTCTCTGTCCTTAGATTNATTGGATGATTTGGAGTCCTCTTCTGGTTCTAGAACATATAGAAGACATAAGTTAGATGAAGAGGACAAAGTTGATTCCGAAGTGGAGAGATCAAGTTATAAACAGGACAAGAAGGTTGGCTCCAAAGGAGATAACAATATAGGTAGGATGACAATTCCAACTTTTCAAGGAAAGAATGATCCGGAGCTATACTTGGAGTGGGAAAGAAAAGTTGACCACGTGTTTGATTGTCATAATTACTCCGAGGAGAATAAAGTAAAGCTAGCAACCGTGGAGTTTTCAGATTATGCAAGTATATGGTGGGATCAATTGGTGATCAATAGGCGCAAGAATGGTGAGAGGCCTATTCGGTCATGGGAAGACATGAAGTTGGTGATGCGCAAGAGATTTATACCTAGCCATTACTATAGAGATTTGTATAGAAAGTTGCAAGGGCTGGTTCAGGGTTCCATGAGTATAGAGGGTTATTATAAGGAAATCGCCATGATTAGAGCAAACATAGAGGAAGACAGAGAAGTAACATAGATTCATTGCCGAATTGAACAAGGAGATTGCTGACGTGGTTGAGTTGCAACATTACGTAGAGATGGAGGAGCTACTATACAAAGCTGTTAAAGTGGAGGAACAAATCAAGTCCAATCAAATCTGGTTCGACTTCTAGCTCTCTATGGAGATCAAATTGGAAAGACAACAAGGCTACCCTCAGAACAAAAGAAGAATCAAAGTCGAAGAGCTCGGTTGTTGTTCCAAAAGGAAAACCAAAAACTAGAACTCTTAATAAGTCACGTGATATTAAGTGTTTCAGGTGCCAAGGATTCGGACATATTACTTTGGAATGCCCAAATAAAAAGGTTATTGTTGTACGGGTAAATGGAGAAGTTGAAAGTACTAGCTCAAGTGAGAAAAAAAAGGAGAGAATAGTGAGCAACATGTAGAGAAAAATAAAAGAATGAATGGACTTGCAGAAAACATGAGGTTAAGAGTGTAATGATAGCAAGGCTACAAAGTACTTGTAGTCATGTATTTTTCTACTAACGACCTTAACTCATCTTTGCCTAGTGTTGTTGTGTCTTTATTGCGGGACTTTGAGGACCTATTTCCTGAGGAGATTCTCCATGGATTACCTCCTCTAAGAGGAATTCAGCATCAAATGGACTTCATACCTGGTTTTGCCATACCAAATTGACCTACTTATAGAGCTAATCCCAAGGAAATGAAGGAGACACAAAGGCAAGTGGATGAGCTGTTGCAAAAGAGATTTGTAAGGGAGAGTCTCTGCCCATGTTCAGTTCCTGTCGTATTAGTTCCAAAGAAAGATGGGACATGGCGCATGTGAGTGGATTGTCGAGCTATTAACAAGATAACGGTAAAGTATAGACATCCTATCCCCAGATTAGATGATATGCTTGATGAATTGCATGGCTCTCAAGTGTTTTCTAAAATTGATTTAAAGAATGGCTATTATCAGATTCGCATGAAAGAGGGAGATGAATGGAAAACTGCATTTAAGACTAAATATGGATTGTATGAATGGTTAGTAATGCATTTTGGTTTATCTGATGCACTTAGTACATTCATGAGGCTAATGAACCATGTCTTGCGTGCTTTCATGGGGAAATTTGTGGTAGTTTACTTTAATGATATTTTAGTTTATAGCAAGAATTTGGATGAACATGTGGGACACTTGCATGCTGTGTTTAGTGTGTTGAGAGAGCACCAATTGTATGCTAATCTTAAAAAATGCACGTTTTGCATGGAATCTGTTGTGTTTCTTGGATTTGTTGTTAGGTCGCAGGGTATTAGTGTTGATGAAGAGAAGGTAAGAGCAATAAGGGACTGGCATACACCTAAGAATGTGAACGAGGTGAGAAGTTTTCATGATTTGGCAAGTTTTTATTGAAGGTTTGTTAAAGATTTTAGTTCTATTTCTGCCAGACCTTTGAATGAACTAATGATGAACCTTTGTTGTATTTGTCTAACTTTGATTTAGCTTTTGAGATAGAATGTAATGCATCCGGGATTGGAATATGAGTTGTTTTGATGCAGGATTCCAAACCAATTGTTTATTTTAGTGAAAAGTTAATTGGGGTAGCGCTGAATTATCCTACTTATGACAATGAACTTTATGCATTAGTGAGAACTCTTCAAACATGGCAGCATTATTTGTGGCCGACGAAATTCATCATTCATTCTGATCATAAGAGCTTGAAATTTTTGAAGACCCAAGGTAAGCTTAATAAAAGACATGCTAAGTGGCTGGAGTTCATATGTAATCAAATACAAACATGGGAAGGAAAACGTTGTAGCTGATGCATTGTCTAGGAGGTATGTATTACTTACTTCATTGTAAACTAAATTACTTGGTTTTGAATTGCTTAAGGATTTGTATGTCAATGATTCGGATTAAAGCCAAATATGGAATGCATGTGATAAGTGTGCATTTAGAGATTTTTATAGGCATGAAGGATTTCTATTCAAGAAAGATAAATTGTGTGTGCCTATTTGTTCTATTCGTGAGTTGTTTGTCAAAGTCATGGGGGAGGTTTGATGAGACATTTTGGTGTTCTAAAGACTTTAGATATATTACGTGAGCATTTTTATTGGCCTAATATGAAGCATGATGTGCAATCTGTTTGTGATAAGTGTATTATTACATGTAGGCAAGCAAAATCTAAATTTAGACAGCATGGCTTGTAAACCCCTTTACCTGTGCCTATTCAACCTTGGATTGATATATCTATGGATTTTGTTTTAGGATTACCAAGGACTCAAAGCGGTAAGGACAACATATTTCTTGTTGTTGTTAGGTTTAGTAAAATGGCCCATTTTATTCCATGTTCTAAAACCAACGACGCAACACATATTGCTGATATGTTCTTTAGAGAAGTGGTTCGATTGCATGGGTTGAGACAATTGTTAGCGATAGAGATGTTAAGATCCTAAGTCATTTTTGGCGCACTCTATGGAATAAATTAGGAACTAAACTGTTATTTTTTACTATTGGACATCCTCAAACGGATGGTCGAACTGAATTAGTTAATAGGACACTCACTACATTGTTATGTACTATCATTCAAAAGAACCTAAAACAGTGGGAAAAGTGTTTACCACATATTGAGTTTGCATATAATAGGACTGTTCGTTCTACTTCTTCATTTTCTTCTTTTGAAATTGTTTATGGATTTAATCCTTTAACACCTGTAGAGATTTTACCTTTGCCTACTAATGAGCATGCTAATCTTGATGGTAAGAAAAAGGCAGATTATGTGAAGTGAAGGAGTTACATGCCAGAGTTCGGGTCAACATTGAAAGGAAGAATGAACAATATGCTAAGCAAGCCAATAAGAGGCATTTGAAGGTTGTCTTCCAACCTGGCGATTGGGTCTGGGTGCATATGTGTAAAGAGAGGTTTCCCACACAACGAAAATCAAAATTGCAGCCTAGAGGAGATGGACCTTTTCAAGTCTTGAAACGAATCGATGATAACGCCTACAAGCTAAATTTGCCAAGCGAGTGCAACTTTTAATGTCGCTGATTTATCTTTGTTTGATGTAGGTGATTCGAGGACGAATCCTTTTGAAGAGGTGAGGAATGATGGAGATCGAGGTGGTCAAGGTGCTGACCATGTTGATGCTCCCAAATTTTCTCAAGATCCTTTGCACAGAATTGGTGGTCCAATAACTAGGGCAAACACAAAGAGGATGAAAGAGGCTTTGCAAGGTTTGATCATGGAAGTGTTTGAGGTCGTGCTAGAAGATTCTAGAACTAAATTTGAAGATTTCAAAGCTTCACCAAAGATGGTCACTTATCTTTTGTGCAAGGGACAGATATGGAAGGACAAGAAGAGTACAATGGTTAATTAGGAATTTTCATTTTTTTAGTCTTTAATTTACTATGGGCTCTTTTATGTTTTAATCAGTTGGGCCCAATCCACATCTTTTAGGCCCATTTCGTTTTTCTTCTTCCTTTAGCTAGGTTTTATTGTTTAAAAGGAGCAGCCATGTTAATTGGTAGAGAGAGGAAAAAACCTTTTTTTTATGAAGCTAATGGAGAAAGCTCTTGTTTTTGCCTTCTTGAGTTCTTGATTGAATGCTAGAATTCGACTTATCATTTCATCACGTTCATAGCAACTGGTTTTTGTTCCTTTATCCATTGGATTTGTGGGTTTACAAAGGGAGGTACCTATCAACTAGGTCAACACAAGAAATTTTACGAGCAGAATTAAAAATCAATAATAGATATGCATGAGGGAGTCCTCTTGTTTGAAATTCAATCATGTATATATATGAGCAACAATATGACCAAAAATATTTTCTTTGTACAAATCATTTTTAACTCTTCTAATTTTGCTCTGAATATACACACAACTAAATCCGGTTGATTTTAAACTTCATCAATGTGTTTCGGTTCTTACCTAATTTCTGGCCAATTTGGATTACACGTTATAGTTAAAAATATATTTGATTTCCCATAACGTTGGACAATAGTCATCGCATCTAGATATCTTCTTAACATATCTCTAGGTCCACGTAAAGATTTGTGGTAGAACAATCTTCTTCCCAATTTTGTACCATTTTGTTTCCCCATCCCGAACACTATCTACTATATCTTGATAAAATTTAGCACGAATTTGTTTCTGATTGTTACGAAAATAATCTAATCTGGCAGTTTCAATTTTAACATACATTTCAACAACATATTGTTGAAAAAGTCTACCAGCTCATAGTAACACACACTTACCAGAATGTCTGATTTGTAACTTGTATGAATAGTATTCACGACAATAAACTTTAGATCGTTTCTTTGTTCCATTAAGCACTACATAAAGAATAAGACAACAGATGTCATGTTGATTTAGAACATTTAACTTTGTAAAAGTGAAAGAGTATCAAAAAAGTATATTAGCAAACATGTAGCCTCTTTCTTAATGATTTCTACTGCAAAATTTACTGTGCTACCAAAAGCGACATAGTTGGGCAAACATAGCATTTGAAAATACGTCTTTTTGTATCTCTGAATACCTTCATGCAAACCAGATTCTCTGAATGAGAAAAGTAAAGGGTACTGTAAATGATCATAGCAACCATAATAATAATGAACTCTATGTGAATCACCGGAATTTCCATATATAGTAATATCACGAACACGAATATTTGCATTTTCATCATCCTCAACCCATACAGCAGCTACCTGAGATGCTGAAAGAGTATTGATAACTCTTTGATCAAGTCTTGAATCACATTTTATTTGTATTTGATGATCATCCAAATTGGTCATATCACTTAAAGACCTAAAGAATCTAGTATATGGATTTAATTTCAGGATTTCCATTAAAATCATCAAAGTAGATTCAACAAAATATGGATTTATTTTTTGGCATAAGTCGGTTCACATAATGGTACATCTATCCTTGAACTCTAAATGTTTATATACATTTGTATGCTTTAAAAAGCTCTTTGTCGTATTTTACACCAAATGAAGTGAATGCAAAATGATTATTATATCCACGTGAAAGTTTTTTGAATTCCATACATGTAACTTTATTAGATGTAATTAAATCATACAATTCAATAGGTGAATCAGGTCTAGAAAGTTTAACTTTTCCAATACAACAACAAAATCATTTAGTTTCTCTATAAAATTTTCATGCACTACAATGTTGACAATAGGTGGATGTAGATAATACAAGTATGCATTGGTTGGTATGTTCGATAGGTCAAAACTTCCTTGTAATTGAGGATGAACCTGATTAGTTGATTCCTGATGTGAAGTAGAAGCTTCAAAATCAAGATATATTGTAGATTCATAACATTCATGTGGATAGGAAGAACCTAAATTATTATTTTGAGATAACATAGAGTTATTTATCCTTTTACGGTGATCAATACTTGGAGTTTGAATTTGTTTCTTCCTATCTGTGTGTCTTAGGGTTTGTTGTTGGCAAATGGAAGCTGCATATGATTCACTTGGAGTTTGGGAAGTACTTGGACTTTGGGTAGTACTTTCAACGTGGAAACTGAATTCTTGATTAGCAGACATATCCAAAGAATCAATTGCAAGAAAATCTTCACCTTTAATGTAATGGAAGCAAAAATTGTTGTCTTAGTGAATGAAAGAATAAAACAACTAATAATACTACTTCGTTTGTGGGAAGAAATTAACACATAAAAGTTAATTATACTCTAATAGGGGAATACTCGTGTGTTCACATGGAGACATGGGTATTGGCACAGCACGGAGCTCCACGGATGAGGAGAACTTCTCCGAGTGTGGGGAGAGATCTGCTTTCGTAGAGAATGCGCGGAGCATCATCTGCGTGCATGGAGAAACCTCCGCACAGCGTGGAGGGCAGTCAATTTTCAGAATAATAAGAAAACAAGTATCCAAACAATGAACAACCCAAATCTTGAACAACTAATTATTCAAGACACCCTTTACAACTAATTCATTAAATATAGGCGAGAACCAACTTATTAGGCTACAATAGTCTGCTATTTTTCCTAGGAAAATGATGAAAGAACAGGGCCAAATCCAGGAAAAAAAATCAGGTTGTGTCAGAACTTGATTGAATGATTTTTGTTTTTATTTTTCAAACTGGCCAATTGTGTATGTACACGTGTATTCTCTAAGTTTGAGCCTGGATTTAACTCTGGATGTGTAGCATTGTTCTTTTTCCTAAGCAAAAGAGAAATTGCATAGTTGGAGTCCAACATTTAAACAAGGGTAAATAACACAAAACATCCCTACCTTTTAATGTCATTGTGCAATACGTTTATGTCTTTCATTTTTGGCATTTTCACCCCTACCTTTCACCTTTATTGGACAAAAGGTCCTTTTTATCCATTTTTCAATAAAAGACGATTTTACCTCCTATTCAAATAAAACAAAAGAAAAAGATGAATAACTAACTGCAATTATAGTCCTTAAGTTTTTAAAAAATTACAAAGAAATCATAAATTCTCCACCACCACCACTTTCACAACCTACCAAGCTGTCACCTATAGATCCACATAGCACCACTTTTCAGTCACCATGCCCACCAGACTCCACCACCACCAACCTCGCTTCACTCCCTCCATCATTCTCCCCCACACAAATTTGAAGGTTGGAGGACTTAGGACCCCACCAATTTTGGTCAGACGGCTCTCTTTATGCATCACGCTCATAGAGAATTTTGGATCAGAAATTGAAATAGTTAGGGAGATAATTGGTTCAATTACATTCATACCCATTGTCGTTTGGGTTTGTTGATGGTTCAATTGATGCCAATTTGGGGATGTGTCGTGGGATGCAAGAATTGAAGGATAAGTGTTTGACAAAATGGACGTCGCCACTGTCGAATGGCTAGATTACAATAGAATGATTTGAGGTAGGTTTGATTGATGTAAGGCCATGTATAGGTTCATCAAGGTGGGGTGTAACCGTTGGTGGTGGTGAGCGACAGTGGGTGGCGCGAAAAGTAGGGTTGCTATGAAGGGTTGTATATGGTAGTTTGGTATTTTAGGCTGCAAATGTGGCTATTTTCGACAGATTTTGTGACCAATATTGTGGGAGAGGATGTTGGGGAGAGTGAAGCGAGATTAGTGGTTCTGGAGTTCGGGGGGCATGGTGGTCAGAAGGTGGTGCTATGTGGATCTATAGGTGGCGGTTTGGTGGGGTTGTGAAAGTGGTGATGGTGGAGAATTTAGGATTTATCTGTAATATTTTGAAAAATTTAGGACTATGATTGCAATTAGTTGTTTATATTTCTTTTCTTTTCTTTTTGTTTTATTTGAATAGAAGGATAAAATCGTCATTTTAATGGAAAAATAGTTGAAAATGACCTTTTGCGCAATGAAAGGTGGACGATAGGGGTGAAAAATGTCAAAAAAATGAAAGGTATGGACGTTTTGTGCTATTTAGCCTTTAAACAAAGTTGCAAGTTATTCTCAGATTAAAAACAAATTGGTAAATTGGACTCGTTGTTTCAATTTCTTTGTATAGTTAATTCCAATATACAAGTCTCTTGTCCAAATGGAAAATTTTTGTTAAAATGATAATTATGCCCTTATTCCGAATTAAGATAAATAATAGATATAAAAAGGAAAATTAAAAATATATCAGATCCTCTGACCACAACCTATTCTATCCCGATTAACCCATCACATTTTCTCACCTTGTCACGACAACCTCCCTTGCTTGCGATTTCACCTTTCCACCTTTTTCCATTGTCACTTAACTCGAAAATTCCAAATTAATTAATTTACGCATATGTAATTAAACCTCTTGGGATTTATTGCACAAGGTTTGAAGTGACAATAAGTACAAACCCAATTTCTCGACAAGCGGATGATGAGTTGAAGTTGAGCCTCCATTGACTCAACGTCACAATTCACCCTTAGATAGAAGTAATCTCAAGTACTTCTATTATGTTGGTGTCAACAACGTGAATAGAACAATTTACATCCCATTTAAGGTATTGATTTGCTCAGAAAACTCAATTAAAGAAGCATTGATTAAGGGTTTCTGTTAGGTTTTAGTTGATTTATGTAATTGGCAAATTCTATGGACAAAAGAACTTAATTGAATAGATTGTTAAAGTTCAAGGAGTAATTTGCAATTTGTTCAAAAGTTAGTTAGTAGGTCTAGGGTTTCGAGTTTGGAACAAGGAGGAAAACGGCGTTGATTTTCGCTGGATTGTCGCAAGGGTTGGCTTGATCTACAAAAGTAGAAATATCATCGCTAGACTGTCACCCCTCCTTCGCCTGTCGCTCGACTATCGTTGGGCCCTCGCTCGAGCGACAGTACTATATGGAAAATTTTTATTTCGCGTTTTAAAGGTTTTTTTCTTGGTCCATATGTTTTCTACCCTACCTATAAATTTCAGACGTCATTCTGTACAAAATTCGAAGGTTGATTATTGAGAGAAAAAGTCTAGAGAGTGAATACTCCAGATTATTACTTTCAACCTTCATCTTATGTGTGATCTTCTGGGAGAAAAACAACATATCCAAATCCAAAATCAAAAACCTTACTTCCTACATATCTGTCAGAGGTGCTGAAGATCGAGGAATGTGACTGGAGTTCCAGTCTGTGAAAAACGATTTGTTCTTCGTGATCTACATAAAGCGATTCCCCCAAACTAGGGGCTGCTGCAGGTTAGTGGAGTTCCAGGAGAACGTTGGTTATTGCAGTTGGAATTGGTGCAGGGGAGCACAGAATTCAGGAGAGCTGTTGAATTGCAGTTAGGAGATCAGATAGTCATGAATCGTTTATAGTGGATTAACTGGCAAAGCGCCCGAAATTTTTTCAATTGGGTTTCTCCGTCATCATACGGTTGTTTGTTTACTGCTTTATATTATGAATGTATGATCTGTGGTATTTAAATTTAGGATTAAATTGATTGCATGATTAACCATCTAGAGATAATTAATTGGTGACTTGTTGCTAATTAGTTAAAAAGATTTTAATTCCGCATATTACACCAACTCACCCCCTTCTAGGTATTATTAGGGTCAAACTTGCATTTTTCAATTGGTATCAGAGTTTTAAATCAATTCCTGACCCTTATTTGTTAAGTCTAGATGAGTTATTCTTTGTCCGTGCCTCCGTTTTTCGACGGTAGCAATTATGCCTACTGGAAAGTTCGAGTAGGTGTTTTATTAAAGTTTTGGATGAACGTATTTAGATAAGTGTTCAAAATGGGTGGGCTCCGCCTACAACTATTGTTGATGGTGTAGCTACACCCACTAATATTTCACTGTAGTCGAAAATGAATTTAGATGAGTGTAATTGGAACAGTAAGGACATTCATGCCCTGTTCATGACTGTGTCTGCTGAAGAGTTTAGGCGTGTATCGATGTGTAAAACTGCTAAGGAACTTTGGGATATTTTAGAAACCACACACGAGGGAACTAAAACTGTTAAGAACTCTAAACTGCAGATGTTGATCACTAGGTTGAAGAGATAAGGATGGTTGATGCTGAGTCGTTTGATAGTTTCTATGCTAACCTGAATGACATAGTTAATTCGAGTTTTAATTTAGGTGAGAGGATCCCTGAGTCAAAGATTGTTAAGAAAGTCCTTAGATCACTGCCCAAGAGGTTCAGACCCAAGGTTATTGCAGTAGAAGAGAGTAAGGACTTAGATGCTATTAAAATTGAGGAACTCGTAGGATCACTTCAAACTTATGAACTCAGTGTCTCACAACCTAAAAGGGTTAAATCCATCGCCATGAACACTGTTAGAGAAACTAAGAGCGAGTCCACTGACACTGAGACCCTTAGGGACAACGAAATTGCCTATTTTGTTAAAAAGTTCCAGAAGGTGATGAAAAATATGAGAAAGCCTCAGGAGCAGAGTAGTGAAGCCCCCAGTAAATACTCTAGAGGTAGACACAAGAAAAACACATCTAGGACTCCGATTTGAAATCTCAATCTTTCCAATGCCACGAGTGCAAGGGGTATGGTCACATTAGGAGTGAATGTCCTATTTTGAAGAGGAGTTCGGGAAAAGAACTTCGTAAGGTTTTAGTCGTGACCATGAGTGATGAGGTGAACGGTCTGAAGATTAGATAAGATGTTGGGTTGCCCATCTTGCCCTTAAAGCTCAAAATAGCTCCATGTGGTATCTTGACAGTGCATGTTCAAGACATATGTGTGGTGACAAAGCTTTGTTCTCGTCTCTCGATGAATGGAATGGTGGTGACGTTACATTTGGAGATGGAGCCATTGCACCGTTCCAAAGAAAGGGTGTTGTTAAAATTACTGGACTACCTGCTATCTCTGATGTGCTTTATTGGAAAGGGTTAAAGTCAAATTTGTTGAGTATCAGCCAAATTTGTGATGCTGATTTTGAGGTTAGCTTTGTCCAGAAAAGGTATACTATCTATAACTCAAATGGTAACATTGCTCTCAAAAGGGTATAAGAATCCTCGATAATTGTTACAGAGTTCTACCTAATTCCAGCTATATTTGTAGTAGTGCCAAGATCACCATCACTGAGCTGTGGAATCATCGACTAGGTCATATGAACCACAACAATTTGTTCAAGCTTGCCAAGAAGGATATAGTCAATGGTCTACCTAAGCTAGAATACACTGATTCCATTATTTGTGGTCCATGTCAACAAGGTAAGCAGATTAGAGTGCCCCACAAACAAACTTCTAAGATCATGACAAGCAAGCCTCTTGAACTACTCTACATGGATTTAATGGGACCATCTAGGATTGAAAGTCTTGGTGGTAAACGATATATTCTGGTTGTAATTAATGATTTTTCTCGATTTACATGGATTGAACTGCTAAGAGATAAAACTGAAGTATTCGAACTTATCATTTCGTTGAGCAAGAGACTTAAAAATGAGAAGGAATATTCTATTTCCAGAATTCGTAATGATCATGGAAAAGAGTTTGAAAACTCGAATCTTGAAAATTTCTACTTGGATGAAGGAATCCAGCATGAATTCTCATCACCGATCACTCCACAACAAAATGGAGTTGTTGAAAGGAAAATTGTGTGCT
The DNA here is from genome assembly GCA_903798255.1 of Fraxinus quadrangulata. Taxonomy (NCBI): domain Eukaryota; kingdom Viridiplantae; phylum Streptophyta; class Magnoliopsida; order Lamiales; family Oleaceae; genus Fraxinus; species Fraxinus quadrangulata. The sequence goes on from CAIGRB010138283.1 coordinate 113,239, forward strand.
TCAAGAAATGGCTAGGCTATGCTTCATGGTAAAGGACTAGAAATGCATTTTTGGGGTGAAGCCATTAATATTGCATGTCACATAGTAAACAGGGTTTATCTTAGACCCAAAACTGATATGACACCCTGTGAGATCTGGAAGGGTAAATGGCCTACTGTCAAGTACTTTTGTGTGTTTGGCAACAAGTGCTACATTTTGAGAGACGAAGAAAATTTGGGAAAGTTTGATTCCAAAAGTGATGAGGAAATATTTCTAGGATACTTCAAAAATAGTCGGGCCTATCAGGTGTACAATATCGCACATGTGTTGTGATGGAATCTATTAATGTGGTGGTAGATGATGCTTGTAGTAAGGGGAAGATTGGTAGAGATTGTACTGAGCTGGACAAGACAACTGAATCTAAGGATGCTTCAGCTTCTGATCCCCCTCGTGCATCGAATGAGTTAGGTACTTCCCATAAGGAGTCTACTTCTGATAATGAAGTTAAACCACCTAAGAACCTTCGTCCAGAGTTAAGTCGAATCACCCTAAGGTTAATATCGTTGGAGATTTAGAAGAAGGCATGAGACTTCGCAATAGGATTTTGAACAACCTATCATATGCTAGCTATATGTCTCTGATTGAACCGAAAAAAGTGAAAGAAGCCCTTAGGGATGAATGTTGGGTTAATGCTATGCATGAAGAATTAAATCAGTTTGTGAGAAATCAAGTATGAGATTTGGTTCCTAGGCCTGATGACTACAATGTTATAGGTACAAAGTCGATATTCAAGAATAAAACTGATGATCAAGGTACCATAATTAGAAATAAGGCTAGGTTAGTTGCCCAAGGGTATACTCAGGTCGACGGTGTTGATTAGTTAGGCTTGAATCTATTAGAATTCTACTAGCTGTTGCTTGTACTTTAGGTTTCAAATTGTACCAAATGGATGTCAAGAGTGCCTTCATAAATGGAATTCTTCAGGAAGAAGCTTATGTGGAACAATCTAAAGGGTTTATTAATCCGAAGTATCTTCACTATGTGTATCGGTTGAATAAAGTCTTGTATGGGCTGAAACAAGCTCCAGAGCCTGGTATGATAGACTTACTGCATATCTCTTGGAATGTGGTTTCACGAGAGGTGATGCTGACAGGACCATATTTATAAGACGAATTGAGGATACCATCACCATAGCTCAGATCTATGTGGATGACATTGTCTTTGGTTCTTCTGTTGATTATCTTGCTCATGAGTTCGCTGAGTGTATGAAACAAGAGTTCGAGATGAGCATGATTGGAGAATTAACTTACTTTCTTGGTCTTCAAGTCAAGCAGAGTGATGAGGAATTATTCATATCTCAAACAAAATACGCCAAGAATCTTGTCAAACGTTTTAGACAAGACAGCAAGAAATATACTAGAACCCCCAAGAGCACAAGTGTCAAATTAGGTCTCGATCCGACTGGCAACATGGTTTATCAAATATTGTATAGGAGTATGATTGGTAGCTTACTTTACCTCACTGCCAGTAGACTTGACATAGCCTTTAGTGTTGGGGTTTGTGCGCGTTTTCAGGCTGATCCCAAGGAATCACATCTAAGCGATGTGCGTCGTATTATTAGGTATGTCAATGGCACTATTGATTATGGGATCCTATACTCTCGGGAATCTACTCTTGATCTTGCTGGCTATACTATTCCGATGCCGATTGGGCTGGAAATGCCGATGATAGGAAAAGTATTTCTGGAGGTCGCTTTTATGTTGTAGCTAATCTTGTAGCTTGGATGAGTTCGAAATAGAACTCTATTTCTTTATCCACGACAGAGGCAGAATATATCGCTGTAGGAAGTTGTTGCACTCAACTGCTTTGGATAAAGCAGATGTTGAGTGATTATGGCATTGAAAATGGTACTATGACTGTGTTTTGTGATAACACTAGTGCCATTAATATTTCAAAAAGTCATGTTCAACATTCTCGTACCAAATATATTAACATACGACATCATTTTATTCGAGAGGTTGTGGAAACTCGTGTTGTTACTCTTGAGCACATCTCTACTGAGAACAAATTAGCTGACTTATTTACTAAAACCTTTGGATGGTCTACATTTTGAATTTCTTCGAACGGCTATTGGTGTCTGTGTGCCTCATTGATTAGGTACTTTTGGTGCATGCTCGTGTTTTATTAGTATTTGGCTTTGATTTATGCATGAATCGTATTTGTTTATTTGCTTTCTAGATAGAAACCTCATGCATTTTTTCTTTATGTAAGTATGCTTAGTACATTCATACTTCAAAAAAAAAAATTTTAATTGAAAAATTGAAATTGGAACATTACATAAATGTTTTTGTTTTATGAGGGCGCTATCTCTTCAGCTTACCATACATTGCACTTGATCTTGTTGGTTGTGATCCAGCATGAGTTTATTTGATGCGATGTAACATATTTTCCATTGCTGACTTAAGTTTTTGTAGGGAGTACTTTGTATAGGTTTCAATATCTTATGCTCTCTTTTGAAGCCTATTTGACTAGAGTGATTAAGCCTGCGAGGTTTCTCATATCTGGTGCCTCTGGTCAATTGACTTGGGTTAATCAGCCTAAAGCTCGATACATGGTTCATTTTAGTCGCTTAATAAAAGGGAGCATGCACTTAAGATTGGAAAAATAATTATGAGTTTCAAAGTTGTGAAAAATATATGCAATAAGTCAGGGGGAGAAAAGAAAAAGAATTAATATTCGATGAGCTCTCATTTAAAGGTCTTAATAGGCTTTACATGATTTGACTTTCATTAGTAGATGAATAAACTTATTGACAGTGATGTTTAGCATGTCATTTCTCACAAATTTAAGGTTTGGAGTCCCGCTTACTGAGGATTAGTGTCACTTTACACATATGGGTCACTTATACAATTTACTCAATGCTTTACTTGAATTGAATATGTGGGAAGGTTTCCTGTTCATTGAATATACTTATGCATGCTAACGACTGCATTATCTAATGTCATTGTATTGTGAGAAGAATTTTCATTTTTGATATTTGCACTTTATGTCTGAGGGGTCGTTGGGGAGAAACATATATACTTATATTTTGCCTATTTATTTTTAAATCAGAACATTCATGTTTTTGGCATTTATATTTATATCCCTTGTCATTTTGTGACAAAAAGGGAGAGTAGATATTTTAACTGGGAGTAAATATTCTTGCTTTCACAGGATGAATATGTTTTATTTTTATCTACTTACTTGATGTACAACTTTTGATTTCAGTTCTGCTAAATTAAGTTTGATGTTTTAATAGTGTCAATGTCTTCGTGTTATGTTTGGTTGATACTATGTCTTAATTGAGTTTGTAATATAAAACTGAAAAATATGTTTTCTAAATTACAGTTACATAAATTACACTTACAATTGAACTGTTTGCACTGTAATTATTATTGATCCTGTTTTCCACACATTTTATACACTAGTACTTGAGTTGTCTATTTCAGGAAATAGGTACTGTAGTTTTTCGTTTAAGGCAGTTGTTAGTTGTAGGTTGTGTCATTTTTTTGAGTCTGATTAAAAATAAACTAATGACGTAATTGTATCTAATAACAAAACAGTGTTTTACAGTTTCCCCCTCAAACAATCCAAAATCAATTAAATATATTAAGGCAAATTCTGTGGACAAAAGGACTTAATTGGATAGATTGTTAAAGTTGAAGGAGTAATGTACAATTCGTTCAAAAGTAAGTTAGTAGGTCTAGGGTTTCGAGTTTGGAACAATGAGGAAAACGAGACGAATTTTCGTTGGGTTGTTGCCAAAAGTTGGTTTGATCCACAAAAGTAGAAACACCATCGCTAGACTGTAGCCCAGGGGGTCGCTCGACTGTCGCTGGGCCCTCGCTCGAGAGACAGTGCTATATGAAAAAAATTTATTTCGCATACACATTATTACTTTCAACTTTCATCTTGTGTGAGATCTTCTTAGAGAAAAATATCATATCCAAATCCAAATACCTTACTACCTACGTATCTGTCAGAGGTGCTGAAGATCGAGGAAGGTGACTGGAGTTTCAGTTTGTGAAGAACGGGTTGTTCTTCGTGATCTACAGGAAGCGATTCCACCAAACTAGGGGCTGCTGTAAGATAGCGGAGTTCCAGGAGTGCATTGGTTATTGCAACTGGAATTGGTGCAGGGGAGCACAAAATTCAGGAGAGCTGTCGAATTGCAGTCAGGAGATCAGATAGTACATGTCGTTGTCAGTCTGGTGGACTGTAAGTCTTAAATCGTTTATAGTGGATTAACTGGCAAAGCGCCCGGAATTTTTCTCTGTTGGGTTTCTCCGTGATCATACCGTTGTTCGTTTACTGCTTTATATTATGAATGTATGATTTGTGGTATTTAAACATATGATTAAATTGACTACATGATTAACCATTTAGAGATAATTAATTGGTAATTTGTTACTAATTAGTTAATAAGATTTTAATTCCGAATATTACACCTATTCACCCCCCCTCTAGTTGTTGTTAGGGTCGAACTTTCGTTTTTCGAATATATATCAATGGTGGAGTTCGATTTGCACCCTGTTTGATCAACATTCTTAAAACAATCATTTTTAAAACTCATTTTCAATCACACTTCTTCAATAAAATAATATTACACGCAAATCCAAAATATTTTTTTATTTTTTAACCACATATTTTGTATCAAATCACTATTTAAAATACATTGTCTACTCAATAATATGCATCAAATGGTCCCTTGAAATCGAAGGTAGGTGTTCCGTATGCAGTGGTTGGTGGCAGTGGTTGGTGGTGGAGGGTAATATGAATTATTATTTTTCTCATTCATTTTACATTCTAATTTTTATTTTGTCTATTTCTCATTAAAAATCATTTATACATATGTAATGTGTTCTCATTTTACAGTTTTACTCGTAAGATGATAGGCTTGACATGCCATGTGTTAAACAATCAAAAAAAAATAAAGAAAAATAATAGGAGGCTAGGGTTTCATTGATACTACATAATGAAATTGAATACAAAAAGATAATTTAACCTAAATACAAAGAGACTATATATAGGCTAAACAAAGGAAACTAAAAAGACTATTCTATCCTTAATGAACAATAAACAAAATAACCCTATATTTCTTAACATCTCCCCTCAAACTCACGATACGGCAACGACAAATATCGAGAGTTTGCCAACTAGAAAACGAAAACGGAAAATAGAATGCGACTTGGTAAAAAAATCTGCAAGCTGTAAAGAAGAAGAAATAAAGGGCAAAGTAATTGTGTCATGCTTAAGATGGTGACGAGTAAGGTGACAATCGATCTCAATGTACTTACTTCATTCATGAAAAATCGAGTTGTGAGTGATTTGAATAGAAATCTAGTTATCACAATACATAGGAGTGAGATGGGAAAGAAAAACTCTCATATCTATAAGTAACCAATGTAACTAAACAATCTCTTTGGTAGTAGATCCCATAGCACGATATTCTGCTTCGGTTGAAGATTGAGAAACAACAGACTATTTCTTGCTCTTCCAAAAAATAAAAGAATCACCCAAAAAGATACAGAAACCAATAACAAACTTGCGATCTGTGAGATCACTGTCATGATCAGCATCAGAGTATTCACGTAGCTCCAAGGAAGATGTGGATATAAGTAAAAGACTCTGAAAGACTGTACCCCAAAAATACCGCAAAATACGAAGAACAACTGACCAATGAACTGTAGTAGGAGAAGCAACAAACTGACTAACAATATGAACAGCATATGCAATATCTAGATGAGTAATAGTGAGATATACCAAACTCCCAACAAGAGTACGGTATAAAGTATGATCAGATAAGGTAAACCATCAGAAGAAGAATACTTTGCATTAACCTCAATGGGAGTATCAACAGTCTTATTATCGGTAAGTCTAACCCGCTCAAGAATATCTACAATATATTTCGACTGAGAAAGAAGATAACCTCTTGGTGAGGAAGCTACCTCAATACCCAAGAAATATCGTAGTGAACCCAAATCCTTCGTTTCAAATTGTTTAGCTAACTCTGTCTTCAAAACTGAAATAACATCAATATCATCATCAGTAATAATCATGTCATCAACATATAAAGATAGAACGATATGACCTGCATCAGTACACTTAACAAAAAGAGCAGAATCATGACTACTAGAAGCAAATCCTAGGAAAAAGATCACAACAGAAAATTTCTCAAACCAAGCACGAGGTGCTTGTTTAAAATCATATAACGCTTTCTTGAGCTTACAAACATATCCAAAATCATGTAAAACACTATAAGGGGGTGCCATATACTTCTTCTTGAAGATCTCCATTCAAGAAGGTATTTTGAATATCAAGTTGAGAGATACGCCACTGACAAACCGAAGCTACTGTAATAAGCTTTATATCGCTCAATTGATCTATCAGAATTAGTCTTTATCTTATGTATCCAACGGCAACCAACAACACTCTTACCAGGAGGCAGATGAACCAAATCTCAAGCATCAGTCTTATGCAAAATAGAAAGTTTCTCATCCATAGCCTGCTATAAAAGAGGATTAAGAATTTCCTCTTTATAGGAAGAGGGCTCAAAGAAACAATGAATAGAAGCTAAAAATGAAGTAAAAGATGAAGAATAACAAAAATAAGCTAAATTTGGTAACTTTGTAGACTTACGAATGCGTATGGATCGACATATAGGTGGATCCACAAACTCAAACGGTGCTTGAGGGACCATAGGAGAAGAAGAAACTTCAGGTGTGCCGGAGAGTAAAGTGTCAGTACATACAAAATAATCAGTGCGACTTAGTTGTAAAGATAACGGAGTAAGAACATGAGAAGGGGTATTTGAAGCACTAGGAACCTAAGATGACAAACTATCAGAATCGTCAGAAAAATTATCTATACAAATAAAATCAGATCTAGTCAAACTATGAGTAGTCGATGGAATAGAAAAGAAAGGTATATGCTCGAAAAGGACAACATGACGAGACACATATAGTTTTTGAGTTATTGGATCAAAACAACGATATCCTTTTTGACATTCACCGTAACCAAGAAAGACACAAATAGCAGATCGAGATGACAACTTGCTACATTCTACATGAGGACGAAGAACGAAACAAGTACAACCAAAAACTCTAAAGAAAGAATAATCAGGAGCATACCCATGCAACCTTTCGAAATGAGAAAAACCTGAAATATGAGAAAATGAAATTTTATTAATCAAATCTACAGCAGTAATAATAGCTTCACCCCCAAAACACACTAGGACCAGAAGCAGACAACAAGAGAGAACGAGCAGCTTTAACAATGTGCCTATATTTTCTTTCAGCAACACCATTTTGCTCAGGAGTATCTGTACACGAAGTTTGGTGAATAGTTCCATCTAAGGCAAGCAGCTCACAAAATTTATTAGAAGTGTATTCCCTGTTACCCCCTCCAATCCCGAGGTCCTGCTAACACTGCCACGTTGGTAGGTGCGTAAGCAGTCAGTCCACGTAGACGAAATCAGTTGGGGAACCAGGAAGGTCAAGCAGAAGAGTTGACGAGGTCCTTCTAACAAGTCCGGCCGAAGTCCTCAAATTCTGAGGCAGAAGCCCCTCCCAGTTGCATGAGGCCCTCGAATCGAAACAGACCTTATTCTGGTTTGGACCCGACGTTGTTCCCCATAATAGATTTAGAAATCTTTTAGAAGTGAATGATTTAATACTTGTAATAAAATTTGTCAGTGTGTCAGCCTACTGTATAAGGCGGCTAACCCCGTATCGATGTATTAAATGCATGAATAGACGGTGATGTGAAGTCTCAATTAGGAAGATGAGGCCACGTGGTTCTGATCCAACGGATACCACGTCTACCAACGTAGTATAATTATGTTCTTATTGTAACTAAAAGGGGGTTGGAGATTGGGTGGAGAAGAAAAACAATTAGCTATTGGGAATATATATAAACTCTGAAGAACTCCATACAAACTCAAGGATATAATACACAAACACATACACATTTTTCGTCTATCTTTCGACTTATTCCCGTATGGTGATTACCTAGATCATTTGGATTCATATTCGACAATTGTTGTTAGCGCAATTGTCTCCTGTTCCATTTGCTGAAGCCTGAACGTCTTTCGTCTCTTACCAAAAAGTGCCTCCCGCGCTCAATTCCAACCGACTATCGTCGTCGTCTCGATAAAAGCGCGTCAGAATCGTGCTTGACGTGGCAATGCGGGCCCGACATCTGTTGAGCCATTTTTTGGGGTCAACAGATTGACGCCGTCTGTGGGAAACCATACAGTTAACCACGAAAAACACGTGGAGAAGAAAGGCCAAACGAACACTAAAGGTTTGGCTGGAGAAAACTAATCTTCTGAAAAAGGAGAACCTTTGAAAAAAGGAGTATTGGAAGTCAAGAGCCCTTGAATAAAGAGAGATCTTGCACTAAGGTGTTCAAAGAAATGAGTTTAGCTTAAGTAAATGCCGAGAAGGACGAGGGAATACCCTGAAGAAGGGGAACCCCAGGGAGTAGCCGCAGCTCCCCGCCACGTGTTCTAGTACGAAGGCGAGGAGGATCCCGAGGTAGAGGCAAGGTCGCTTGCGGCTCACAAGGGAAATGGCCACCATGGCCGCCAATATGAGGAATATCACTCAGCAGAACTTAGCTATGCAAGAAATGCTAATGAACATATAGGGTAAGGAGGGCATCAATACCCTCCATACTCAGTCCCCGAAGACGTCTTTTCTGAGGCACAAGAATATTATCAAGAAGAGGAAGTCCAAAGTCAAATGGCTGGACATCATGCTGGAATGGAAGCTCCTCAAGACAGAGAAGACGAAATGGAAATATTGGCTAATTACACCTCGAAGAGGCCGCACGAGGCTCCATTTGATTTTCCTCCAAATTACTAGCCCGAAAATCGGTCTCAAAGGTCTAGAATTTTTTGACAAGTTAAGCCCGGGGTTCCCCATCAGAATGAGGATCAGCTGATGCGCCACGAGAAATGTCTGGCCCAACCCCCTAGAAATAGGTGGGCTATGAGAAATCAGGCCAGGAATGAAGCAGGAACCTCTCATATACCACCTCAAATCTATTAGGGAGAGGATGAAAATTCGGATGGGCCCCAAAGGTCCTGCGACCTTGATGATGATGACGAACATTCCCCCTTCTCAAAGGCCATACGGAATGNAAATTCGTAGGGACCCCAACGGCCCAGCTACCTTGATGCTGACGACGCACATTCTCCCTTCTCAGAGGCCATACGGAATGCCCCCATGCTGAATCATATCACCCTCCCTAAAATCCCAAAGTATGATGGAAGAGGGGATCCTGCGAAATATATGAACAATTACAAAACTCACATGAATTTGAAAGGAGCTACCCCAGCAATGAAATGCAGGGCCTTCCACTTAACATTAAGTGGAGGCGCTGAAGTCTGGTATACGAAGCTACCGGAAGGAAGTATTCGAAGTTGGCCAGACATGAAGAAGACGTTCCTAAAACTCTTCGCAACTAGCAAAGAAGGGGAAAGACCAATCCAACGACTTCAAGATATGCGGCAGCGACGGGGAGAAGCACTGAAAAGTTTCTTATCCCGCTTCACGGACGAAATGACTTATTGCGTGCAAGTCACAGATAAAGAGGCGTTGCCTGCCTTGAGGGGAAGATTGGACATGAACTCTCTCTTTTGGAGAGACGTGCAGAACAAAGATCCTGCTACCTATGATGCCCTACTAGAGATGATAAGTCGTGAAATCCTCAATGAAGAATCACAGCTTCCCACCTAATGGACCATCTGACCCCGATGAACCATGGGCAGGAACTTACCGTAGCAACTCTCAATGCAGTACCGACCTTGGCCTATGAGGAGATAAACCCTAAAACTGATATGCATCAACCTCAACCTTACCAGAAGCACCTGCAAAGGAAGCAAGGTAAGAGAAGAGGTGTTGAACCTAGAAATAGGGGCAAAACACTCAACTATTGTTATTATCATCAATCTTATGGACACCGTACGGAGAATTACTGGGACGTCATCTGGAACTCCTAAAGCTGAAACCAGGGAAAGTGGGGACATCTTCCCGGAAATGCTCCGTACAGGCCGAACCAACAGCCTCGAAACAACGAACAGCCTCGGCACGACAGGAATGACCCTACCAGAGGAAGGGAAAAAGATAATGAAAAGCCCAGGGAGGGTCAGAGGCGAAGACGAAGACCCCCGCCTAACAACGAACAGGATCCCATCAGATAAATCGATACTATCATCGGAGGCCCTCAAGTAGGTGGGGAGTCCAGGAACTCTCAAAAGAGCTATGCCAGGGAAGCAAGTGACCCAGCTATGACAAGTTATATAGTAAATAATTCTTCAACTGAAAAAGCTACGCCAATCACTTTTACGCAGAAAGACACAGTAGGAGTACATTAACCACACTGCGATGCTTTGGTTGTAAGAGTTGTCGTTGCCCGCAATGGCGTGAAAAGGATGTTGGTGGACAATGGAAGCTCCGTTAACATCATACTTGGTGCTGCTTTTGACAAAATAAGGGTTGACCATAAACTAGCCCCAATGAACTCCCCCCTTGTTCGGATTTACGAGAGACAGCATCATCCCAAGAGGTAAAATCCTGGCGATCAAGATGGGGGCAGAACCACTAGTTGCTCGCCATTTCATGGACTTCCTTGTAGTTGACAACCGTTCTGCTTATCACGGGATACTTGGAAGACACGCCCTGAAGGAATTATGAGCAGTAACCTCGATTCATCACTTGTGCATGAGTTCCCAACAGAGAACGGTGTTGCTACAGTTAGAGGAGACCAAAGAAGATCAAGGGAGTGCTACTCAAATTCCTTGAGAAAAGCAGAGCCTAGAACCACCCATGTCATCTCCACTAACATTGACATGGACGACCTCCCTAATCAAGGGACTACACAGACTCAAGATGTTGTAATGACAGAGGCCCACGAAGGAGAAAACCTCGTCGCAACAACAACTCCTGAAAAAGGGGAAGATGCGGAAGAAACGGTTTGCTTGGAGGAACTAGACCCTCGCATCATTGACTGCGAGCCTCAGACAGCCCCAACGGAGGAGCTAGAAACTTTTCCAACTGACCCTAAGGACCCGACGAAGCGTCTGCAACTAGGGAGCCACTTATTACTTGAAATGAAGGAGAAGTTGAAAAATGTCTTACTCAAAAACTTGGATATTTTTGCTTGGAAACACGGCGACATGATAGGCATCGACCCTAAGGATAGTTGTCATCGCTTAAACGTCGACCTAAAGGTTACGGCTCACAAGCAGAAAATGAGGACCCTCAATTCAGAAAGGTACGAGGCCCTAAAAGATGAGGTTAAAAAATTAATCAACAATGGCTTCATAAGGAAGTGGAGGGTATGCATAGACTCTTCTAACCTCAATCAAGCATGCCCAAAGGATAGTTTCCCACTTCCCAGGATAGATCAGTTGGTGGACTCAACTATCGGACATGAGCTACTCAGTTTCATGGACGCGTATTCGGGGTACAACCAGATTCCCATGTTTCCACCGGATGAAGAGCACGCCTCTTTCATCACAGACAAGGGACTCTCTGCTACAAGACCATGCCTTTTAGATTGAAAAATGTCGAGGCAACATACCAAAGGCTGGTGAACAAGATGTTTGCCGACCTCATTAGAAAAATCGTTGAGGTATATGTAGACGATATGCTGGTAAAGAGTTTAAGCGCAAGCGACCACGTCACCCATCTCAACGAAACGTTCCAAATTTTACGAAGGTATCGGATGAAACTCAATCCGTTGAAATGTGCATATGGAGTATCATCGGACAAATTCCTTGGTTATATTGTCAACCAAAGGGGGATTGAAGCAAACCCTAAAAAGGTCAAATCATTGATTGATATGAGATCCCCCCCAAAAGCCAAAAGAGGTACAAAGTCTCACCGGGCGAATCGCAGCCCTGAATCGATTCATCTCCAAGGCAACGGATAAATGCCTACCTTTTTTTCAAAATCCTCAAATGAGAAAGTAAATTCCAATGGACAGGAGAGCGCGAGTTGGCCTTGCAGGAACTGAAGAGACACCTATGTCAGCCACATCTCCTTTCTAAACCCAAGGACCATGAAGTGCTACACTTGTACTTAGCAGTGACTTCCGAAGCCTTGAGCTCGGTGTTGATCAGAAAAGAGGATAACAATCAACTATCAGTGTATTATATAAGCAAAGCACTTCTACCCGTCGAGACACGATATCCTGACATGGAAAAGCTAACGCTTTCTTTAGTAACCCCTTCTAGGAAGTTGAGGCCTTACTGGCACACAACGTCCATGTGATGACCAACTATTCCCTCAGACAAGTGCTTTAGAAGCCAAACACCTCAGGCAGGCTACTTAAATGGGTTGTGGAGCTTAGTGAATTCGACATCACCTATAAGCCGAGGTTGGCCGTGAAAGGACATGCCTCGGCTGACTTTGTAGCTGAATTCACACCAATACCCGACGTCGAGGGAGAAAGGGCGACCACGGAACCACAAATCTGGAGACTTTCAGTTGATGGGTCGTCGAGCGACACAAGTTCAGGAGTGGGGATCATTCTATAAGGTTCGACTTCAAAGCAACTAACAATGCAGTAGAATATGAGGCTCTCCTAGCCGGCCTACGATTGGCAAGAGAAATGCACGCAAAAAGGCTCATAATCAGCAGTGACTCCCAACTCGTCGTCAATCAGGTACATGGGAACTTTTCTGCCAAGGATAAGTCCATGGCGGCTTACTTAAAGTTGGTAATGAACTTCATCCCATCATTTGAAAAGTTTGAACTAATGCAAATCCCACGATCTCACAACGCTAATGCCGATACACTAGCAAAGTTGGCTAGTAGCAAAGAATTCAAGCTACCCCCAGTAATCCCGATTGAGCACGTCACTAGACCCTCCACAGAGTCCGATGGGACGGTAATGTGGGTGGAAGACACCTCCTCCTGGATGGGACCCATTATATCTTATTTGAAGAATCAGACCCTACCCTTGGAAAAAGAAGAGGCTCGAAAATTTAGGAAAAGGGCCTCCCACTTCATCTTGTACGATGACATATTGTACAAATGCGATTTCTCGATGCCCCTATTACGGTGTATCGGGGGAGAGCAAGCCGATAATGTGCTTAAGGAAATCCATGAAGGAGTCTGCGGCAACCATATCGGAGGCTGGTCTTTGGTACAAAAGGTGCTCAAACAGGGGTACTACTGGCCCACCTTGAAAAAATATGCGCAACAATTCGTCAAAAATGTGACAAGTGCCAGCGCTTCGCTACTATCCAGAGGCAGCCCTCACAAGAGTTGAGTATAGTTTATAGCCCTTGGCCATTCGCCAAGTGGGGGATTGACTTAATAGGGCCTCTTCCCAAGGGGAGAAGAGGTGCCATCTTCGCGATCGTTGCAATCGATTATTTCACGAAATTGGTAGAAGCCGAGCCACTTGCAAAAATAACTGAAGCCAACACTTTCAAGTTCCTTTGGAAGAATATCATTTGCAGGTTTGGAATCCCTTATTCGATTGTGACAGACAACGGCGGCAGTTCGATAATAAGCGAGTTAGGGAGATGTGTGAAGAGATTTGTATCAAGAAGCACTTTTCCTTCCCCCATCACCCCCAGGCTAATGGACAAGTTGAAGCCGTAAACAAAACAATCAAGTACACTCTGAAAATGAAACCTGATGGTTCGAAGGGGACGTGGGTAGACGAGTTGCCCCAGGTACTTTAGGCAATCAGAACCACAAACCGAACTACTACTGGAGAAACCCCTTTCTCTATGGCGTATGGGGCGGAAGCCATGAGCCCTATCGAAGTGGGCTTGCCATCTCCCAGACGAATACACTTCCATGAAGTGATCAATGATGAATCGAGAAAGTGTAGATTAGACCTTCTTGAAGAAAGAATGGATGACTCTCAGATCATATATCAAAAGAAAATGACCAGAACTCACAGGTAAAAAAGAAGTTGTTCAGGCTGAATGAATTAGTACTTCGTAGGGTGTTTCCACCCTCGAACGAACATGGTTCGGGGGCCTTTAGTCCCAACTGGGAAGGACCGTACTGCATATGGAAAGATATCCGATCTGGAACTTATAAAATTAGGGATATGGATGGAAAGCTGCAGCCTCATCCTTGGAATGCAGAGCATCTGTGAAAGTATTATCAATAATGTAAGACGTCTTGTATGAATCATTTTGAATCCAATGAAATGAAAGTATTATCAGTGAAATGTAAGGCGTCTTGCATGACCTCCGGCACTTCGACTTCAATGGCCTAGATCCACGCGTAGCATTCATGCGCCCATGTGCGTCTGAATATCGCCAAGAGGCAGACGTGACATCCATCATTACGCATTAAATGCGGCGGCTGTTGCGTGTAGTGGGAGTTGTTCGAAGACCACTTCGACAAATTTCGACGGACAACCCCACAAGAGTTGGAACGTTCATTCCTTTAAAGGACCATATGCTATCTGAAGTCCATACATTACATAAATAATCATGCATAGACTTGGGGGACTATTGTTACCCCCCTCCAATTCCAAGGTCCTGCTAACACTGCCACGTTGGTAGGTGCGTAAGTAATCAGTCCACGTGGATGAAATCAGTCGGGGAACCAGGAAGGTCAAGCAGAAGAGTTGACGAGGTCCTTCTAACAAGTCCGGTCGAAGTCCTCAAATTCCGAGGCAAAAGCCCCTCCCAGCTGCATGAGGCCCTTGAACCGAAACAGACCTTATTCCGCTTTGGAGCCGACGTTGTTCACCATAATAGATTTAGAAATCTTTTAGAAGTGATTGATTTAACACTTGTAATAAAGTTTGTCAGTGTGTCAGCCTACTGTATAAGGTGGCTAACCCCTTATAAATGTATTAAATACATGAATAGACGGTAATGTGAAGTCTCAATTAGGAAGATAAGGTCACGTGGTTCTGATCCAACGGATACCATGTCTGCCAACGTAGTATAAATAGGTTTTTATTGTAACTAAAAGGGGGTTGGAGATTGGGTGGAGAAGAAAAACAATTAGCTATTGGGAATATATATAAACTCTAAAGAACTCCATACAAACTCAAGGATATAATACACAAACATATACACATTTTTCGTCTATCTTTCGACATATTCCCCTATGGTGATTACCTAGATCATTTGGATTCATATTCGACAATTGTTGTTAGCGCACTTGTCTCCTGTTCCATTTGTTGGAGTCTGAACGTCTTTCATCTCTTGCCAAAAAGTGCACGCTCTCAATTCTAACCGACTATCGTCGTCATATCGACAAAAGCACATCGGAATCGTGCTGACGTGGCAGAGCGGGCCCGACATCTGTTGAGCCTTTTTTTGGGGTAAACATTCCCCACCCAAATCACACTTAAAACATTTGATAACAGCAGAATGTTAAGTTTTGACAAGAGCACGAAATGCTGTGTATATCTCAAAGAATTCAGAACGATATTTCATTAAATAAACCCAACAATAACGAGTATGATCATCAATAAAAGAAACACAATATCGAGACCCTCCTTTTTGTGGCAACATGAGAAGATCCCCATACATCAGAATGAATCAAATCAAATGGAGACGAAGAAACAGAAATATCTCGATTAAAAGGTAAAGCTAAAAATTTTGCCAGTTTACAACCACCACAATCAGAAGTATCACAAAGTTGCAAATTTTCTAATACCCTTGTAGAAGCTAAAAATCTCAAACGAGAAGACGAAACATGACCTAGACGAGAATGTCATAAATAAAAACTAGAAGAAGAATGACTCAAACGAAAATCAACACTAGGAGCAGCAGCATCAACTGGCATTTTTAACTCATCTAAAATATATAATCCCCCTTCCTACGGCCTATCCTAATCAACTTCTGAGACTGCAGATCCTGCATATAACAAGAAGAAGATGAAAATGTGACTAAATTATCAGAATCACATAACTGACCAACAGAAGCAAGATTTAATGTGAGTTTCAGAATATGATAAACATTAGGGAGAGACAAGTGAGGTGTGAAAACAGAACCAACACCTGCTAAAGGCATAGGAGTGCCATCAGCAGTCATGACAGGAATAGAAGACGAAGGAGACAGGGAAGCAAAAGATGAAGAATCTGGAGACGTATAATGTGAAGCACTAGAATCCAAAACCCATATAGAATGTGACATACCTGAAAAACTATGAGGCAACTGACCTACGGAAGAAGAAGCAGACATAGTTTGTGGCTGTAAGGAGAGAAACTTCTGAAATTGCTCAGCCGAGTACTAGGATCAGTGAAAGTACCTGATGAAACTGTTGCAGTATTAGATTGTGATGGTCTATAACCCTGATGTGGTCTATGAGCATTCGATTGTGACTGGTTGCTAGACTTCCAAGTTTGAGATTGTTGCTGCGATTGATTCTGCTATCTCAACTTAGGACACTAAGCCTTCCAATAACCTTCCTGGTTAAAGAAACTGCACTCGTCGAAGGCAGCCCTTACGTAAAACTTATTCTGATTATTAGAGAGTGACTTAGAAGACACTGCTAACATAGAAGGATTAGAAGTAAAAAGAATTTCATTTTCAGAATAAGACTTAAGACGTATTTCTTCAGCCAATAACTCACTGACAACTGAGTCAACAGAAGGAAGTGGAGAACGATACAAAATGGAACCTCTAAGTCCTTTAAAATCACTGCGAAATGTTGTTAGAAACTGTACCAACCGTTGCTGCTCTCTATGAGCAATATAGGCAGCACATGCTTGTAAGAGTCAATTGATCCCAAAGATCTGTCATAGCAGAATAAACTCCTAAACACTCATATTCTTTTGCTGAAGAGTTCGTATGTCATTTTCCAATTGATATTGCTTTGTAAAATTTGACTGAGTGAATAACCTTTGCAGATGATCCCAAACTTCTTTTGCTGTCTCATACTTCGCCAACTCTCTACCTATGGAATGCTCAACAGAATTGTTAATCCAAGTAATAATTTTTACATTATTTGCTTCCCAGGCATCTATCAAAGCAGTATAACCCTTATCAGTATCCCAAAGTTTCACAGAAGTTCTAGTAAAATATCCCCACATCTTCTTACCCTTAAGAAAATTTCTCATCACATAACTCCAATACGAATAATTCTTTCCATCCAACCTCACACTCACAGACTGAAGCGAATCGTCTATTTTAGTAGCCATAATCAAAAAATAAAAGGAAAACCAGATCGCAAAAGAAAGGAAAACGAAATACCAGATTGCAAAAACTAAATCAAAACGAAATACCAAATCACAGAAAAAATTTAAGTTGGATGTGCAGCGAAAGTTGTGTTTGAGATTAAGTCTTGTCCCATAAAACTTAGCTCTGATTCCATATTAAACAATTCGAAAAAATAAAGAAAAAGAAGAGGAGTCTAAGGTTTCATTGATATTGCATAATGAAATTAAATACAAAAAGATAATTTAACTTAAATACAAAGAGATTATATATAGGCTAAACAAAAGAAACTAAAAAGATTATTCTACCCTTGATAAACAATAAAATAAAATAACCTTATATTTCTTAAACCATGCACAAGCATATCAGATATTTGACAGAAATTGTGTGCGTAGATTCGCTAAACTAAGGGTGTGTTTGTCTCCCATTATTGAGAGAAAAATGGAGTAATGAATAGTATTTTTTGGAGAATGTATAGTTAAATTTTAAAATAATTTTATAATTTGTGTATAGAATATTTTATTGGGTCTCATATGGTGGAGAATTTTATTGTAGCAAATAATATTTTAAATTAATGGTATAAAAAGGCTAATTGTAGAAATTTTCTATTCTATGTTAAGCCAAGGAAAAAAAAAAAAAAGCTGTCAAATGAAAAATTAACAAAAATATAAAAATGTGTGCAACAGCCCCTCTCTTCTTCCTCTTGGTGGAATTTCTTTTCACCCTGCAGCGGCTCTTCCTCTCTTTCTCTATCTCATATTCCCTTACAAATTAACAAATCAAGGAATACTACAAGAAATTCATAAATCAAACACTCCCTTAATTCACTTAAATTAAACAGCTCCTTTTGTTCAAAAGAGAGCTCCGATTTCAGAAGCAGTTTCAATTTAAATACAGTAAAGCCATGGATACTGATTCTTGGGCTGCTCGTCTCTCTTCTGCCTCCAGGCGTTATCAATCTGTTCTTCAATCTCGATCTGGTAAACAGAATCCCAATTTTAGTTTTCATCTGGGTTTTCCTTAATTTGACCAAGAAATGTGTATTTGCCTTAAAGATTGCGTTTTTATGGATCTGTTGCTAGGTATTGTGTAGTCAAATTGAAGATTCGAATTTTTTGAGGGTTTTGTTAATTTAACAATAACTTCTATTACAGATTGATTTTTTGTGGGTTCGTTGAAACCATAATTAAATATAAGTTGCCACTAATATTGAATCTTTATGAGGTCTTTCGGAGATCAAATTTTGAAGTGGGGTTTGTTAAGTCCACAAAATTATTTTACATTTCCATCAAAGATTGGCTTTTTATCTGGGTTTGTAAACTTTACAGATGATATGTTTTTTTTATTTAAAGATTGGGATTTAATGGGCTCTTTGTGCGGGGATACTCTGGCAGGGATGAAATGGGATGGTCTGAATGCAGAAATGTTGATGGGATTCGAGGAATTTGACATGGATGATGATGTAAGGGAGGAGTATCCATGCCCTTTCTGTTCAGAATATTTTGATATTGTGGGACTCTGTTGCCATATTGATGACGAGCATCCTGTAGAAGCAAAAAATGGGGTATAATTCCTTGGCTTCTTTTTATTGTTGCTGAACATTTTGTATAGGTCAAAAAGGTGTGGAAAATGATAATTTTTTTATGCCATGTGATTCGAATGAAAGAAGCAAGTTCGAGAAATACCAATAGCTCATATTTTACTTGTTTTACATGTCCCAAGAAGGTTGAAAATGATTTATTTGCATATGTTACATGATAAAGAACGTGGAGTTGAAATTTTTACTTATGCTTAGCTGTAGAACGTTTCCCCCTTCCTCCCCTGGTTGGAGGGAGGTCGGGACGATTCATATGATTAGTTTTCTGTTTGATTTCTGAAGTTGATAAAATCATCGACGCATGATGAATCATTAATGGATTGGATTATATTCCATTTATAGGTTATTTTAACATTTTCCAAATGGTCAAACAACATTAAGACTCACATATCATTTAAGTGAAGCAAAAATTATGTGGAAATAAGAAACCACTTTGTGGGCACGCTATGTTCACTAAATTTCTGACTTTTCATCAATTTCCATTACATTTTAGATGCTATAATGTTGCGCATAAGTTTAGGAAAATCAATGAAGTAATTGCAGAATAAAATATTTGGGTTTCGGGACTAGAAGAAATCAATATCCAAGCCGAGCAGCCTAAACGATCAGCATCCAATAGCAAAGAAAAATGATCTTCAGTTGACAAACTAAAGTAATAATAGACTAAGCATACCATTTTACCCCTTCCTTTTAGTTTCTTGTGCTGTAATTCCACTGTTGCCACTTGGAGGGTTGACGTTCTAGGTAATCTAACATGGAAAATCTTTACTTCAGTCGAGAACAGGATGTTAGTATAATTTCATCTGCACAAATCATAACGAAATAAAACAATTGTTAGTATGTTTCTTTTCAAAGTGGAATAGATGACAGAGGTCTCCTCCTTGACTCTTTCAGGTGTGTCCACTTTGTGATATGAAGGTTGGTGTTGACATGGTTGCACATATTACATTGCAACATGGGAATACCTTTAAGATATCCTTACTTTCGGTCACACTTCTTATGTTTCGGGTTTTCTTGAATTCCCTTTTGCACTAGTGTTGTATTATTATATTTTATTTATGCTGAACATAGTTATTCTGTGAGCATATTTTGTGTCCTGGTTGAGCATATTTCATTGCAACATTGGAATACCTTTAATATAGGGTAATGCTATGGCCATAAGGGTTCACATAATAGCCAAATGGCCCCAATAGGGGGCCGCCATTTGGCATTTATGTCAAATGCTATGTGTACTTTTATGTACACAGCATAATTCTTTAATATATCCTTTTCTTGCAGTTGCACTTTTTGTGAAGTTGCAGCTTTTTTTGTATTCGTTATATTCTTGTATGTTCTCTTTGTTTCTTTATATTTGCGTGTGGAAATTCTAAGGACCAAAGTAGCAAAGCGGAAATGAAACCTATGTTGTTCTAAAGTTTTCTCACAAATGGCCTTTTTTGACCTATGTAAAGTTTGTATCTAGTCAATATCTAGAAGGGAGGTTGAATATGTTGTTTAGTTAAAAACTTCCAGATTTTCGATTTTGTCAAATTTATCTGAAATGTTCAAAGTATCATTTGAACAGCGTGACACACATTTGGATTGATGTCAGCATATACACTCGGACAAGTGCAGAACTGACAGAACAATCCTTCTCTTTACTGGTTTAAATAGTTTCTGTTCATAAAGTATTATCTTTCAGATTTATGTTTGTAAGTTGAGTTTTCTAATTTTTTTCAATGCTCATCAATATGTAGGTTTGATGTTCATTTACATTAATCAATGTAAGAATACTAGTGCTAAATGATTATATGTAGATACTTTCAAATTAACTTAGTAAATAAATATTGTAATGGTACAACACCATATTTTACATGGAGAACCCAGAGAGAGAAACTACTGACCTTCCTACCTCTAATCTAGTAAGCACACTCAAAACACAATCAATTGTTTGGAATTACAAACCACTAGACCGTAGTCTAAATCAAAATCGAACTGAAATGTAATTACTAGATAACAAATTCATGTTTTATGTAAACATATATCTATATTGAATCAAGTACTCCTAACTTGATCTCTACACCTATCTTTTTGTAAATGGACCCTCTATTCACAACCTGGAATGGAAAGTCCTACCTTTATTTTCCACGACTCTGTGTGCTATACTTGGATGATCAGACTCTGGTATGTGCCAACTTGAAGTATGAGCACCTGTACCTAGAAAATCCTCAGTATGTAATCAATCCTCAATAATTGATGCAGAAGATGGTCCAACCAAAACCACTACTTTGTACAACGCAAATTTAATCTAGACCAAGATTAATTTCGCACAGAACTGTAGGTTAGTTATCACACCTTTATTCTGTATTTCCCACACAGCATTACGTACATTGCACATGGTGGGAACATCTAAAGAGAAGAGATCAAAGAAATAGTTTAAAACTTGCAAGTTTCTTTCCTAATTTTTCTCATAAATCCCTGTGTTAGCCTCTCTTTTCTTGTATCCTCACATTACCCAGGTTAGCTTGAACTAGGAAAAGAATCTAAAAGGGAAGAATTTGGTCTATGAAAAGTAAACAAAATAAGATCGCTGGGTCCGAACAGATTCTTTAGGATGCACGTTATTGTGTAACACATACATAGAAAATGAAATAGTTCTTTTATGTGCCATATTTATAATAAATTAAATTACTCGAAACTTGCAACAAATATAAAATAAGTTCTCAAATTAGTAATCACATAACAAAAGTGTAATTTATTACTGAAGTACAAACAATACAGACCTTTTCTAGTAATAACATATTTGCAGGAATTATCGACATATTTGATTTCCATATCCATGGTTTAAAAAAACTATTTGATGCTTATGCTCGAATCCTACGTCGTGCTATCATGAAACACCTCAAATCCTGCACCTTCCACTTGTGAAGCTTACGCCTCAAACCAACTAAGGTGTCCCCAAGTTTCCCTTGCATTTTTAAAATATTTAGCCTTAGTTTGGTCCCGATACTAATCAGATCTTTTGAACTAAAACTCGCATTTCAAAGTATAAGATTTTGATAGTAATCTGATTAATATCAAAACCAACAGGGACTTCATTTATGGCCTTAGTCTTTTGATTTATTTCTTTATATCTTAAAAATGTTTTAAGGGGTATTTTTTCTACCTATTTTTCTTTCTACCACACATAAGGAAAATGGGAAGGAGAGTACGCTATTCACCATTGCAATAGGAGGATGATTACAGAATGAAAAGGAATTTGGAATGAGGATGGTGGCAATGTTGTAAATGATTCCCTTAAAGATCATATTAGTAGTGATGATATATGAAATTTTTGAGTTGTCTCTACTTTTAGCAATATGGTATAATTTTTTTAGATGATTTCTAATTTGAAAACTTATTATTTTTCGATTTTATTGATCTTAGAATTTTCATTTTGTTAATTAGTTTTGTTATGGATTTTTAAAAGGGTTTATGGTATATTATGATCATACTTTTGTATTTTTATATTCTTTTTGTTTATTGTTCTATATTGAAGCTATGCCTCAAAGCGCCTTGAGGCGATAAAACACCTTAGTAATTGATTATGTTTTTTTAAATATTGCCCTATCATCCTTCTCACACTATTTTTTACAGCATTCTTTATCATCACCCTCCGCCTTTTGTTTCAGAAGAAAATGACACTTATTGTTATAATTGTATTCCTCAGTTAGTTAAAAACAATGGTGTCTTCTCCTTTCGTTCCGTGTATAGGCAAGAAAAGAAATAAAAGCAAAAGTAGCAATAAAGTTCTTAGAAAAGGCAATACAAATGGGCGAACACCTTAGTCAATTTTTGGCATGGCCTTGAGGTGTAAGCCTCAGTAAATCGAGGCGCAAGCCTCACAAATGACATTTAGGTGTTCAATGAGAGCCTCACTAGAGGTGGGATTCAAGGCGTAGGCCTCAAAAAGCTCTTTAAAAAACAATGTGTATATGAGCTGTTTATAGCAAGTAGGGTTGCGTGTGAGAAATTTCTTATTTCCAGACTTATGAACATGTGGAACAATGTTGCACGCCCAAGTAGTGACATACACAACACTTTGCCTTTTATTAGTTGATTGGTTTACGAGTTACGTGGTTTTATCAATCCATATATTGATATTATACGGTATTTACTAAAGCTAACCTAGTGCATTTTCCTTTAGTGTCAATTTTAATAATTCAAAATTGTTCCTATGTTTAAAGATGAAGAATTTCCCAGTCCATTTTGAGCTTTCTATCCAAAACATATGCTTCATGTGTAATGTTAACTAGGACACTTCTGAAGGGGAGTAAAAGTAAGAAATGGATTTATGGAGTTAAATTAGTGATTTTAGTGCGCGCGCGCTTGTGAAAGATAGAGAAGAGAGAGAGGAAATAATATATGTTACATAGAGTTCGCCTCAACTAGATTGATGGTCGAGTTGACCCTTCATTGGGTCCTGTCAACATTAGAAACTACACTTTGACTGGAAGGCTATTCTTAAATGAGGGTCAAATAGACATTTTGTGAAATGTTAAGTGAGAAGAACACTACGACGATAACTTCAGAGGCAGCTGTTTTCATCTTGGCCTTCAAAAAAGCTTTACTTAAAAAATAAAAGCTTTACTTAAAAAATCCCTCGCTTTGTATTGATGATATGGTCCAAGCAATGCTTTCTAACAATAAATGTGAAATTCAATGGCATTGAATACTTGTTTTAATTTTGTCGCGTGTTTTTTGTTTTGATTAACTTGTACTCCAAAGGAGATTTGTACTGGACTTCTTGAAAACTTTGAAAGTATGGTAACCATATCAAGATCAGCTTCTTTTGCTCCCAAATCTTTCTGTTTGATATTTGTTGCAAAAATTGTTGCGGCTTAACTTTTCTTCACTTGTGTATCTCACTGTGTAATCATTATAAGAACTCCATTTGCCTTGAGCTCCTTGACTAGATATTACATGCAGCGCAAGAGAAAATCACGTAAAGTTGGTTCACATTCAACACTATCGTTGTTGAGGAGGGAACTAAGAGATGGAAATTTGCACTCTCTCTTTGGAGGGTCTTCCTGTACAGTACCTTCAAGCAATGCAGCTCCAGACCCATTGTTGTCATCATTTATTTTGCCAGTGGGTGATGATTTCTTGAGTGTTCAATCATACTCTTCATCAGAGTCAACTCTAGTGAAGAAAAGCTCTGCTGGAAACGTTTTAGAAAGGTAATAAATTGCTTTCTTATTTCCTTTTGTTTGTTCTGGTCGGCTAGTTTTTCTATATCTGAGGATCTGGTTTCTTGAGCAAGAATCCTACTGCAAAGTTAGGAGTAATTAGATGTGGGTAGTGATAAGAATTAATTGGAAATTCCAAGATTCTTCTTTTTTCTTGACGCCGTTCTAACTTCTTCTGGCTACCAGATTTAAAGTGTTTTTCTTCCTGATGCTTTTTGAGGAAAAAATATTTAGAAATGGTCAAACAGATTACCAGCTATAATACATTTTATGTTTTTGTATATTCTTTGCAAGTATATTGTTCTGTTTGCTGCTTCATTTTATGGGAAGAGCTCGTCTGGCCATCGTTTTGACCATCACTCAATCTGTTGCCTACACGTGTAATATTTCTTTAATTCTGAAGCTAATTGACGAGAGAATTACTTGATGTTGAACATCCTTTGCAAATATTAGGGTTAAGGATGATGTCCCTCTAGTATGTGAACTTATCCACTTTGATTGTTTCTGTCAATTATTAAATTGTCATTTACATCTCAAGTTCAAGGATATCTTACTTTACACATCGGCATTGTATGCTATAAAAATGACAAGCTATCGGCTCAAAGGAAGAACACACTTTCCTTAAATGGTGAATTGAATTATAACTGTCATGATCGTATTATATATATAAATGTGTGTGCACGTGGTTGCTTGCTTGCTTTGGCAAAACTAGAGCATGTAATATATTGGACAGCAATTTCCTTCTGGGAGTGTGGCATAGATCTTGCAATCTTCCTTTTGGCTTATATGTGGGCATGACATCTATTTTATACCATTAAACAAGCCATTCTACAGGGATTTAGTGTAACCAAAACTTTGGAGCCCTATCATATTTTTTATTTTCAATTATAACCTTCTAACTATTTATTATTTGCATTACTTCAATGTCCAAAAGCCACAATTGGTTTGATTTGTAAGAGTGATGTCAATCTTTTCAATTCTCTGGAACGGTTATAATGGGAATATGAAAAATTACAATATTATCTTCGAATAATTGTGCCAACTATCGCATTGTAGTAGTTAGGTGAGCAAAAAAGGCTAGTTGTACATATATAATTCATGTTAGTGTGCTATTATTGTTCGTCATAAGAAAAGGTTGCATTTGTCATCATCATCTTATTGTGCATTTTGATAATTATCAGAGTTACATACATTTCGAAAACATCCTTTTTTGTTTGTGTGGAATATGAGACTTGATAAAAGTTGGAGATATTGACCCAAAGATGCACTTTATATGCTTGAATTAAGTTGCTGCACGTATTATTTATTCTGTGGATTTTGTTACCATACTTGTCCTTCAAAGGCTTCTTATGTTTATCATCTTTTGGGTTTTAATTTTGTATGATATTTGTCAATGGATATGGGAAACGCGAGTAGATGTTTGTGATAACCTTGGCCATTATGAAGATCAGTGGTTAGTTTTGCATAGTATTTACTCCCTTTAAAATGTTATTTGACGTTTTTGTGCCTTTGACTTCATGCACCTTGCCTCTGTGTGCGCATTGCAATGTTTGAGGTGGTCCGTGTATCCGTTCTTGAACTCAAAGAGTAGTCAGAAAAATGATCACGCTGGCTTGTTGTAGTCATAATTTCTATTTTAGTCTTTACTAGAGATTTGTTTTTAGCTGGTGGTTGAACTACTTCATATTTGTACTTTAATTCTCTCGACTGTAATTAAAAGAGAAAAATGGGGAAAACAACATTATAATCGACATTCTTGTGATGTTTCTATGCCTGGTCATTATGCAGTCAGTTCTTTTAAGTTTGTCTGGATATTTGACCCTATTATTGGATTCTATTTGCAGAAAAGTCAGAGAAGCTCCCATGTCTATCAAAGATCAAGAGGAGAAGGCGCAGAGATGCACTTTTGTTCAAGGAATGCTGTTGTCCGCAATTCTTGATGATAACGTATGAGGTTCAACATGGCTGCGGTGCTAGATTTGCGAACCTTAAGTTGGCCGAAACGATATGAGTGACAGGTGATCTGAGTAGATTTGCAAATTAAAAGTGGAATAAGATGTAATAATAAGTATTTATTTTGTGTGTAGAATCAGTAGTAGATAGGAACTGACTCGTGTATCCCATCCCATTTTGATTTCAGTTGGTGCTTTGACGAAAATAATAAGTTTTGAACACTTCCATCATCAATGTTTGTGTTGATCTTCTTCTGGTTTAGGTTACCAGATCTGCATATTATACTGCTTGGTTCCCAGGTTCTGTAGAGCTTTTAGCACGTTTCATGTAGGTCATTCAACTTTATTTTGTTTCAAGTTGGTTCGTCAACAATTCTGGCCATTTACATCCATGTGAATTGATGTAGCAGACTAGTTATTTGCCCTTTAGGTTGACAGTTAGACTGCTATGTCAACTTTTTCGGTACTCGAATCGAATTTAAACAAACTTTCACAACGACCTTCAATGTTTCTAAGTGTGTTAGGGTGGTGGTGATGTTGGGTGGAGGTATACTGAGAAAGTATTGCTGGGCTCATGGACAATTAGAATTGAGAGTTTGTAAATAAGTACTCTTTTTCGAAAAAAACTGTTTCTGCATGAACAAGTGATTCATTTTTTCAATCAATTTTAATACAGTCGTGGCTTTAATTATTCGTTCTGTTCATCCAAAAAGGTTTTTGAGGAACCATTTAGTCCATGTTTGAGCCTCATTTTTTCATTAAAAAAAAAGAGTTGTTTTGTATGATTTTTTAAAGAAAGTATGATTAAAAAGTAAGAAAAGAATAATGTTATCTAGTATCAGTGACATTAAAATATTAGTCTATATGATATTATACGATAGGTTTAATTAAATGTGCGATTATGTAATTTATTTAATTGAACCTATAATTGATATCACCAATACTATCATCTAGACGTGTTAATTATTAGTAGTATTAATAACATTACTAAAAAAAAAAATTGGGTTTATAAGTCAATTATTTTAATAAAAGAACGTGCGATTAAAAATAAGTTAAAAGAAAAAATAAATTATTAAATAATGAAAACTCAAATAAAGGCTTTTATAAAGAAATATCTCTTCTTCCAAAAGGAGATCATAGTGACTTTGAATTCAAACTCGATTCAAATGTTGACTCAAAGTTGACAGATTGCTACTTTGAGTATGACCATTTTTCTGCTCGAGAATGAATGTGAACCGATCTACATTTTTACAAAAAATCATTTTTTCAAAATTTATTTTCAACAACACATTCTCAATAAAATAATATTACACACAAATCAAAAAAATTTCCTTATTTTTTAACCATATATATTAATAGGTAAATTATGCACAGCATATTAGCTTATTAATATATGTTTTGGTTTATGTAAATTTTCATGGATAAAATATTACTTTTAAGTCAAATTTTGAAACTACACACATTCAAGTCAAGTTACAAAGGAAAGCTTTTTCAATTGTGCCTTCTTGTAATGGTCAATGTGAAAAAATGTTCTTTATAAAATTCTCGTCTAAAAGAACTTCTTTATGGAATAGCTAATTTAATATTATTAAATATTTGCCTCCACATCGTTATCAGCTTCTTCCTCACCCCTAATATCCATCTCCCACCACTCTCATCTGTCCCTAGTCCTTCATCTCCCTCTGCATCCCCCCTCTCTCGCCTATTTATACTGAGACAAGAGACTAGAATTTCCGGGTAGCAGCTCAGGATCTACTGAGTTGTTTTCTGCGGAATAGAAGGACGAAGGTGACAGCACGGGAGAGGGAGAGGCATCATGGAAAAGGTGGGTTGAAAGGGTTTAGAACGAAGACACAAGGGGGAAGGGGTACAAAATTGAGGATTGTAAGTACAAGCAATTCGACCCAGTCCAACATATCACTCTTGAAGGACTCCAATGCCTGCCCTACACCGTTGAGGTCGAACCCCACCCCGCCCTGCCCTGCCACCCTTCCAATCCAACAGGCACACACCCCAAAGAAACAACTAAAAGAAGACAATATCCTCCAGTCCAAAAGAGAAAACACGGTGCATTTGAGGCAGGAAGTGGGCCAATATTTCCAGGAAGGATCACCCAATTGCCAGAACAAAAGCTACCCGACATCTCAATCCAATGTAGGTTCTAGTCAACAAACAACTCTATAACAGCCTATAGATATATACAACCACCTTAACAAGGAAACAGTTCAAAGATAAGGTAAAATGTCATGCAAAAGCCGATATATGAAAAATAAGGTTTTGAGGAAATGTTCAATGTGAGAGATTTATCAATGGAAAATTACACGTGATGATAGCCATGAAATTCGTGTATGGATCCATATCGTGTAAATAACTACAGATTGATGAACGGCAACAAATAGTCACATTTCTGTCCGTCATATCTCTAATGTGAAGAAAAAAAAGTTATAGGTTCCGGCAAATGAATAATCATTGAGTCCTCTTTCCAGACAACACATACAAAGAGACAGTTTTCTTGAACAACTTTCCGTTTAAAGTCTAATTTAAGTGTGAACAATAGAACAAGAAATCTAGCCAAAAAAGGGCAGTCTCCAATGGAATCATTGTACAGAAAGAATGGTGAGCTGGTGCCAACCTCATGCAATTGCAATAATTCTTGGATAAGAGGGAATTCGTGTGTAGAAATAATATATTAGAATAAAACGAGTATTGACCTCTCATTGGACATATTCGTCCATCAGCCATTCTCTCAAAGTGGTTACAGATTGTGTCGGCTAAAATGGTGTGTGTAGAGATCCTTGCAACGTCCTTGAAGGTGCTGTTGCCTGCATCAATATAAATAGCTTCCTAGTCAAATTCATTATAGAGGAGAATTTAGTGATGTGTTTATTCCAAAAAAGTTCATTTGAAGGCATCTGATGAAACTGAAGAACAAGGTATACAATAACATTGTACTATTGCTTGAAAACAAACGAAATAGTAATAACCCACCAGTGGGAATGCTCATGAAAGTGCATTCCTATTCTAGGCTTCCAGCGCCATGTGCAATTCAAAATTATGTTTCAGTCAAATCCACATGGCAAAAGCCAATTACTGATTTATAAAAATTGTTTGAGGTTCAGGATAACAAGTGATTATAATCTGCATCTCACTCTTTACAGTTGCATGACATTTTCCTGAATATTTGTTAAGCCACGTGCAATTTATGACTAAAATTTAAACGTTAAATCACCCAACTCCATATCCACAAGCCTTTTAAGTGAATTCTAACCATTGGTTGCACTTGTACCTTTTCTATGAGAGAGTCGCTCACCTCTCTAATTGGTTTGGAATACTAACGTCAGTATTGATGTCTGATCTGCCACTGCAAGGATGGAGTTGTTGATGACCCTGGCCTAATGCAAACCTTCTATTGATTCCAATAAATTCACTATGTGCCATTCCACCTAATGAATGACCTGCAGATGTAGAAGCTTGATTGTGAAGTGATTGCCCCCTCAAATTACTGAATCTTGGAGAAAAAACTTCCCTAGGATGCAAGGGAAGTGTTGTATTGTCCAGTAAGCTTCCCTGAAGATATATATTTCTTGGTGCAATCCTCGTGGGAGTAACCGTGTATCCAGGTACCAATTCCCTACCTCCACCAACTTGAGTACCAAATGGACCATTCCCTGAAACTGTGGCCATCCCATCAGTTCTGTCAGATTGTCTACTTCTGTAACTAAGAAATTGGTATATCTGACGCTGTATTCTGCGCCTTTCTAATACCGTAGCTGCCCCAGCTCCAGAAGCTGGAGAATCAGGTTGAAAATTTCCAACAGAATGTCTAGGAGACAGAGAGTTCTCAGTTCCTTGAGGCAATGGGGTATCAGGTACATACAACTCATTGAGGTCAAAAGTTTCCCGCGCATTGGCAACATGGGATGATCCTACGGACAAGTTGTTACTTGCTCCGCGATCAACATTAGGATTCAAACCTTGTGCACCAGATGAAGCAAGAGCAGTTGGCCTACATCCATCACAATACCAATTACCTTCAGGCACTTCATGTCCAAGACCAACACAATAAGTGTGAGCTGGTGAATCACAGAGATCACAAAGTAGCATAAGTGCATCATCCCCACCTTGTTGACACTCGATACATAGAACATTCTCATAGGGATCAAGATAGCCCCTGCGCTCTTCCTCGGATGGTTGATAAACCTGCACATAAAAATAGTGGGACGGGTAATTAAAAGATACAAAAACAGAGAAAAAAGGCATCCTTTTGCTTCCAAAAACTAAAAAAGGATTTATTCAACAAATTACCTGATCACGTTTTGGCACTGTAATCCCCTGAGTCCTCAAACCAAGCCCTGCATCTGCTCGTGCAGTCCTCCAGCTAGTAGAAACC
>CAIGRB010138283.1:156761-182643 GCA_903798255.1 Fraxinus quadrangulata
CATTCCTTCACGAAATCTTTCCTGTGAATACATAAAAGTGGAAAGAGTAGAACCGGAACCGGTAAATGTTAGTTCGGTCTGTTTCGGGTCAAGACCAACTAGTTTCGCTTTACAACTTCTTAATATGTGTCTATTTAAATGCATTGTGCTCGAACTAGGCTTCCAACTAAGTTCTTTACCACAATAATTGCAACATGCTTTCCAAATATCGATTCCATTTTGAACTCCAACTTTTTTACGAGTCATATGTTGCCAACAATTCGCAGACTTTTTTTTTGACTTTTTAACCTCGACTACTTCCTCCTCTTCGATATCTTCCAAATTAATTGGAATATTTTGAAATGCGTCGTACCCCAATGGAGTACCCGAACTACCTCTAAACTGATTAATCTCATCACTAGTGAAATACATGTGTACGTATTATAGTAAAAAATATTAATATGAAAGTGTAAAAGAAACTGAATAAAATCGACAAATGTTTAAATTAAATATCAGGGTTACAAAATTGGAGAGTAAAATATTGAAAATTTCATAAGAAAATTAGAGATAGATTGATATGAAGTTGTAAAATTTTTTCTGCATTTATAGACAAAAAAACATATATATATTTTAACTATATTTAATTCTCAAATTCAAAATTTGACAAGACCATATTTTTTTACGTACTTTATTTGTTGCGTGCACGCAAACTACGTGCAGGCAACTAAAATAGCTGCCTGTACGCAGCATGTGCCCAGCAGGCAGCAGCTAAAAATTTTCAAAATTATTATTATTATTATTATTATTTTTATTTTTAAAGGCACAGGCCTTCTTGGCCCGTGACACAGGCCGGCCCATGTGGCTTGGCGAGCCACACGGGCCGGCCCGGGCCGACATCCCAAATTGGGGCTCGGCCAGAGCCTCGACTTGGTGGTACCGAGCCCGAGCCGCTCGAGCCGCCGAGCTTTTTTGCCATCCCTAACTGTGGATATCAATCAAAGTACCAAGTCCCCTCAAGGAAAAAGCTTCTCCCAAGAGTGGATACGAAATATTGAAATTGCTCGGGGTTATCTTGAGAAAACTCAAACGGTACAAAAAGTCTGCAAATCTAAAGTGTTGTCTCCTTGAATTTAATGTTGGAGATCTGGTAATGGTGAAACTTCCCGACAGAAATTTTTGTAAACGGACAAGAGGAAAATATTCAAAATTGAAGCCAAAATATATGGGACCATTACCCATCGTGAAGAGGATCAGAAGAGTCGCATAAAAGGTTACACTCCCTTCATGGTGCAAAATCCACAAAGTCCTTCATGTTGGTATACTAAAGCCATATTTTTTCGACAAGGAGGACGCATCCAGAAATGAGTCAAAGCGACCATGTGTATGAACTGGAAAGAGCCGAAAGGAAGGTTACTGAAAAGATTCTTGACCATCAAGCTACTCGAGCTTCTAGAAATTACAATCAAGAGTATTTGGTCAAATGTAGTGGATGCAATAGTGAGGAAAATACTTGGGAAAGAGGAAAAGACCTTGGAGCATTCTAACCATTAAGTGAAGCATATCATTCATCTATGGCTCCGAGGACGTCGCCAAAAATGGAGCGGATGCAACAGCGAGTAGAATAATTGGGCAAACGAAAAGACATTGAAACCTTCAAACCGTTTATTGAAGTATATCATCCATCGATGGCTCCGAGTATGTCGCCAAAACAAATGGGGGAGAATGTCAAGGGTCGCAGCTTTGCTTAAACCCCTTGACCCAATCGCAACCGCAGTTTGTCCAATTTCGACCGTACATTGTAATTATTAGTCTAGTTTGAGTTGTAATTTTTCATTCCATGGTAATAGTTATTTCAATTGTAAAATAGATCTGATATTGGTAAACGTTTAGTATGATTTTTCGTCATTTAAACGTCTACTCCTATCACTTAGATTTTTGTTTCGAATGCTATTATAGGGGGTATTAGTCTTTCAAATATCTTTTAAGCTTTCTAGTGTTCGCCCCCTACAATAGTCAATTGTAATTTCCTGCACTTATGTTTAGTATGATCTCAATTTAATGTTGTAAGCTTTCTATAATTTGTAATCGAATCTTCTTTCGTTTCGAAACGATCGAGAAAAGGCGGAATGTGACTAAGTGGAGCAGACTTATTGCCTTACGTTATCCTTTTCTGTGCTAAGAAGAAAGGCACCCCGTGAAACTTGGAGTTGTTTGAGAGAGTGGCTTACCACGACCATGTAGGCTTTTAAGTGGATGGTTCATTAGAAGGCACCGGAGTGTGTGATGTGGACACTTATACAATATTGTCTGTAAAAATTAACTCTTTGGTTCATAAGGGTGAGGGAATATCATAGTCAGCAAATGCTATTATAGGGCAATGAGGCAAGTTGTGTAGAATGCAGGGCAAGTCACAAGACAGTAGGTTGTCTAATTCTTGCACAAGACATTGAACATGTTCAATATGTGCAAGGAGGTCAACGCTAACAAAATAACCCACATTCTGACATATACAACCTTAGTTGGAGAAAGTATCCAAATTTTTCTTGGAGTAATCAAAATTCTAGTAGACCACATGGTTCTCAGTTTTAGCAGACAATAAGAATATTTATTTGGAAGAGATGTTTGGTAAATTCATAAAAAGATAAAGTAGTGCATGGGGGCGAATAATCAATTCATGAGAAAGACCGAGACAACTCTTTAGAATCAAAGTGATACAATTAAAAACTTGGAGATTTGGATGGGACAGATGGCATATGCTATATTAGGCAGAGCACCAGGAACATTGCCAAGCAACATAGAGGTTAACCTCAAGGAACATGTCAAAGCAATTACTACCAGGAGTGGAGTCCAGTTACTTGAAATTCATGTTAAGAGGCCAGTTTCAAATAAAGAAAAATACCTTTTATTGATGAGGAGTGTAGAATAGAGAACGGCCTACAAATACATCTACCCAAGAGAGTTCAGATACACCATGGGTTAAGATAACCACTCATATGAAATCATACGAGCCCCATATACCATTTTCTAAAAGACTGCAAAAGCACAAGTTAGACAAGCAGTTTACAAAATTTCTTGAGGTTTTCAAGAAGCTTCATATCAACATCCCTTTTGCTGATGCACTTGTTCGGACGCCTAGCTATGCTAAATTCTTGAAGGATATTATATCTAACAAATGCTACGTGGTCATGAGACAGTGATATTGATCGAAGAGTGTAGTGCCAGATACAAAATAAGCTACCTCCCAAATTAAAAGATTTAGGAAGTTTCACTGTACCCTGCACTATAGGCGATTATTATTTTGGTTAAAATTTATGTGATCTAGGTGCAAGTATTAACTTGATGCCACTCTTGATTTTTAGGAAACTAGGTTTGGGGCCACGGTGACTTTACAGCTAGCCGATCAGTCCAAATTCCTCTTTCCAACTGATTTTCTTATTCTTGACATGGAGGACACAGACATTCCACTAATATTAGGTCGACTATTTTTAGCTACCAGTAGAGCTCTTATTGATGTGCAAAATGGTCAACTATTTATGAGGTTTGGTGAAGAGCAGGTCGCATTTAATGTATTCAAGATCATGAAATATCCAACTAAGTCAGATAGATGCTTTCAAATCGATGGGATTTGACAAGGCAGTTCATGAAACCTTCCAGTTGCATAATCCACCCGATCCATATGAGGCATGTATTGTACACTCTCAATCGACTAATTCTGATTCTAATGAGATTAAGATATATGCAAGATATCATGAAGTTGGACACGGGTTCTACGAAGCCTTTGCCATCAATTCAACAAGCTCCTACGTTAGAGCTCACCAGTTTCCATCTTTGTCTTCGTTATGCCTACTTAGGAGAACCTTCTACATTGTATGTCATTATTTCAAATTCCATCTGTAAGCTTTGGAGAAGAGAAACTCCTGCGGGTATTTTGAAAAAATAAGACAACTATTAGGTGGTCTAGCTAACATCAGAGGGATTAGCCCTACACTTTGCATGCATAAAATTCTCATGGAGGATAATTTTCGACCAAGTATAGATAACCAGAGGAGACTTGATCTGAATATGAAAGAGGTAGTCAGAGCAGAGGTGTTGAAACTTTTGGATGCAGGAATCATTTATCCTATCTTAGATAGTGCATGTATTAGTCTTGTTCAGATTGTGTTGAAAAAGGGGTATCACAATGGTACATAATGAGAAGATCATACTAATTCACACCAGAACTGTTACAGGATGGAGAGTTTGCATTGATTATCGCAAACTTTACACTACTATTTGGAAGGACAACTTTTCCCTTCCATTTATTGATCAGATGTTGGCATGGTAATCACATTATTGCTTTCTTGATGGATACTCTAGTTATAATCAGATTTCGATAGTGCCCGAGGATCAAAAGAAGACTACTTTTACCTATCCCCACGACACCTTTGCTTATTGTAGGGTGCCATTTAGTCTATGCAATGCTTCCACTACATTTCAGCATTGCATAATGGCAATCTTCTCTAATAGAAGTGGAAAAATTCATAGAAGTCTTTATGGATGATTTCTCAGTCTTCGGTTCTTCATTTGATAAATGACTAGAGCACTTAAAATTGGTCTTGCAGTGATCTAAGGAACCTAATTTGGTACTAAACTAGGAAAAATGTCTCTTCATGGTACAAGGCATCGTGTTGGGGCATATGATTTCAGCTAAAGGGATTGAAGTGGACAAGACAAATATTTAGATTATTGAGAAATTACCACCATGAACTTCACTTAAGGGTGTTCGCTGTTTCCTTGGTCACATTGGGTTTTATTGTCGCTTCATCAAGGACTTTTCTAAGATTACTAAATTATTGTGCAATTTGTTAGTCAAAGATGTTCCTTTTGACTTACCTAAACAGTTTTTATTGGCTTTCAATACTCTAAAAGAGAAGTTGATTTAAGCACCTGTAATAATTGCACCAAATCGGAGTTTGCCATTTGAACTAATGTATAATGCACTTCTATGTAGTGGGAGGAGTATTGGGGCAACGATGAGATAAAATTTTCATGTGATCTATTATGCAAACTAGACATTGAATGATGCACAACTGAACTACACCACCATTGAGAAGGAGCGTTTAGCTGTAGTTCACACCTTTGATAAATTTTGATCTTATCTTGTTACATCAAATGTAATAGTCTACACCGACCATGTAGCTTTAAAGTATCTGATGGCAAATAAGGCTGCAAAACCACCTGATCAGATGGGTACTACTCGTGCAAGAATTTAATTTGGAAATAAGAGACAAGAAGGGAAGTGAGAATGTAGTAGCTGACCATTTATCTCGGTTTGATCATGATGAACAGAAAGAATCTATGGATATAAATGAGATCTTTCCAGATGAATAGATTTTTAATGTGGAGGATGTACAATGTTATGTGGATATTGTGAATTATTTGGCCAAATCCATCATTCAACCAGATTATTCAAGTCATCTAAAGAAGAAATTCTTTTATTGACTTAAATACTATTTTAAGGAGGATCCTATTCTCTATGATGGGGACAGAATATTNTTTTCTTTAGGAACACACTGCCTAATAATCTTTGTGAAGCGGTGTGATAAATGCAAGTGCACGAGAAATATCTCTGGAAGAAATGAGGTGCATTTGAATAATATCCTAGAGGTAGAGCTATTTGATGTGTGGGGAGTTGATTTCATAGAACCATTTTCCCTTTGTTCTCAAATCAATATATTCTCGATGTAGTTGACTATGTCTCTAAATTAGTAGAAGCAGTTGCATTGCCAACAAATGATGTTTGGGTTGTAGAAGCAGTTAGGACATCAGGTGTATTGGGCAGCCAAAAACTTGAATTTTGATTTGAAGGCAGTGAAAAGAGACTACTTCAATTGAATGAGATGGATGAGTTTCGGTTCAAAGTGTATGAGAATGCGAAGCTGTACAAGGAGCGAACCAAAAAGTGGCACGACTTGCATATTCAAAGAAGGAAGTTTGAGGTTGGGCATCAAATCTTACTATACAATTCAAAACTCAAGCTTTTTTCTGGGCAAGTTAAGGTCAAGGTGGTCAGGATCATATACAATTACTCACGAAAGCAAATGAACATTTAAAGTTAATGGACAGGGATTAAAACCATATTGGAGTGGTGGATTCTCGGAAGGAAAGTCTAC
The DNA here is from genome assembly GCA_903798255.1 of Fraxinus quadrangulata. NCBI lineage: Eukaryota > Viridiplantae > Streptophyta > Magnoliopsida > Lamiales > Oleaceae > Fraxinus > Fraxinus quadrangulata. The sequence goes on from CAIGRB010138283.1 coordinate 162,893, forward strand.
CGTTTATCTTGCAACACTGGAGTGAATCAACCACAAGTTGAGCTCTAAACTATAAATCGAGCAGGAAGGCAACCAATTTTTCTATCCCTTTTCCACTATTTTTATTACTTGTTGCATTGCATGTAGTTTAGGGAGTACGTTAATATTTTAGGATTATATTCAAGCATTCATGCACTTAGAAGATTTTAATCACATTTTAGTTAGTTTTCAAGATTTATTGTAGGCATACAAGCACTAATTTATGCCTAACATGTAAAATTTTTTTTTTTATAAAAATCAGTTTGACACTCATAATTCATTAGGGATATACAATGTTAAAAAATTAAATGCAAGTAGCCTGGGCGAATGTCCGACTTAAACTGTTGGGCGACCCCCAAGGCAGTTTAAGGTTAACATGCATTAAATAGGTGAACTAGGCAACCACCTAGTTTTTAAGAGAAATACATAGATACTTCATTCATCACACGACACACACATGGCTCTTCTTCTTCTTCTTCTTCAGCACTTCAAGAAAAAATCACGGCAACACAAGCATTCACCTTCAACTCACAACTCCTCCATCTCCAAAACAAACAAAATCGGCAGCATCGATTTTAGTCACTTGTAAATGAACACGGCAAACACAATTTCTCTCAATAAACAACATTTCGCAGTTTGCACTTTACTTCTCTACAACATATTTGCCAAGAATCATCAAGAAGCCACAACTAGGCCAATAGTTTAATTGCTCAAGCGTCAATTTCATCTCCTCCACACAGGAGCGGACCCAATGAAGGCCTAATGCAAGAAAATGTCTGCATTGGATTTTCGACCGCTCCAGTCCACTTAACAATATGTCACTCAGCAGCCCAAGTCAAAAGAATTTTATTTTTAAATAGGCCAAATAATTGGTGAATTCTTATTAGCTGATGGTGGCTTCTGTGTATAAATTCAACGATGAGGCTCTAATGTTCACTCTTGCCTATTTGAATCACCTATCTTTATCTCTACAATATACACGCATTCAAGCTTTATAGATATTTTCTCCATTGAAGATCTCTTTTTTCTCTTTCTCTGGCATCAATCTGTGATCTGTGCTATGGTCCTATGGAATTTGAGTTACAAAACTTATTGTCCAATTCATTTTATGTATCGATTAGAAAAGTAATTTTTTATGTCTTCTTCTACTTTAAGGATTTTATTACCTTGATCTTGCTGTGTTATTCTCATCTTACATTTGATTTAAAATGGATCTTTTATTGATTTCTTGCACATTTTGAACTTTACTTCTTTCTAAATTTTGAAATTGGATTTTAGGGCCTAAACTAAATTTTAGGGCTTTACTGTTTTTCATCCAAAGTCTAATTCTTTATGTCAGTTAACTTTTCAATCTTATGTTTTTTACGCTACAGGTAGCAGATTCGTGTTAGTGCTTGTTGAAGGTTGGAACTAATACCCTTCCAGCTATGTTTTGTATTACCACATGATGTGATTTTAGTTTCATAATGCTATTTTTTTTTGTACCTTTGTTAATATCGCGCATTGGAAAAAATTCATGGGTCCGCCTCTGCCTACACATCATCTAAGCTAAGGAATTCAAGGTATTCTTCAACTTCTCTTTACTTTCTCTCCATGTGTATGGGTACCTCGGTTTTATTGGAGAATTTGAATGATTAAGGAGTATGGGATTAGGTAGATTATGATATATTGGATTGTTTTTGTTGGCTTGATTAGAATTCCAATTCTTTCAATTTTTAGGACAAAATAGGTTGCATTCCATGTGCTTGATAAAATGGCCAAGTAAAATTTTTTGTCTCCTTAGGATTATTCATGCATTTGGCATTGATTGATGCGTATTTGGGATTGCATCTTGAGTGAAAATTCATTGAAATTGCATTCCAATACACCAACCCAAATTAGCATCACCATAGCTTGACATTGCATAGGCACCAAACACTTCACGTTACCAACTTCGCCGCCCTCATCTTATCCAAACAACATCCATTTGTATTTTACCACTATGCACCCAAGCCAGGAGGTTCCAGCCAATCTCGAGAGAAGTTGGACTTTACGAACATTCACCTCACTAAAGTAGGGTTACTTATTGCCTAATAGGGACAGCACACCCCCACTTCAAGTACACCTTTGTATCGACTAAAGAAGGGTCTAGTCGGTTTAAGGTTTAGGGTTACGGGCAGGTCGTGCCTGAATTCAGATCGGACTAGACTCTTTTTTGTTTGAGCTGTTTGATCTCAAATTATGTTTAGAGTGAAAACGCGAATTTACCTCTTTTATGTTAGTTTAGGGAATGTGAGTTATATTATCTTCATTTATTGGATACATACCCTATGTCATGACATTTTCTCCAGCATGGCATTGTTTTTACTTTTTGGTGCATAAAACATAGAGTTGTATAGTTTGAGGGTATTCCCCACTTTATCTTACTTCTATGTTTATTATCTATTATGATTACATTTTCTATTTTCATATGTAGGTACAAAATGCCACCAAAAAGTAAAGCCACAGCTCAAGAGAAAGAGAAGTCTAAGGTTGTCGAGACATCGATCCGTCGTTAGAGGGCGACTACAAATCTTGAGGATGGAGATATACCAAGGTTCTTAAATGTTGAAAATCGTAAACATTTTTGAGGGGAAGTGGATGGTTAAAAAGTTATACCAAGAGACTCTCTGGTTGATGATTTCCTAGGAAGTCTATTAGAAAGGATTGTCCACCTCTGTGGTTGGGGCAAAATAGTTGGAACTCCTCATGCAGCTTATCCTACCTTAGTTTAGGAGTTCTTCCCCAACTTCTATATTGAGATTGATGCCCCAAGCATCACACATGGACCAAACATAGTAGGAGGCAAGTGGATTTGATTCATCTTGATAGCGATTGTCAGATATTACGAGTTGAACTGCATTGTTATAGAACCCCTACCTACCGAGTAAGATATGGCATTGGTTGCTTGATTCTTATACGGTAAAGGTAATGCATGGCCACTTCTTAAGGATCGGCTCATGAATAATCAGTTGAACTTTGAGTTGAGACTCCTTCATATTTTCATCTCCACCCACATCCATCCTATAATCTAGTGGAGTAGATACAATGAAGAAAGGGTCCAACTATTCCATCATTTGGCATAGGGGCATAAAATTGATCTGGGATCCCACATCTTCACTTTCACAAGAGAATTGGCCGCATCGCAGTATCATGTTTTCCTGCCTTATCAGTGTGATCTGTTCGGTTATCGGGGTCCCACTTCTATCAAATGAAGAAATTGCTCTTCCAAATACCCCAATCAGCAAAAGAGCAATAGAAAAAATTCTAAAGCTCAGCTTAGAGGGGCAGAGAGAATAGATAATCTCGAGCAAGCACATCAGAGCTTTCCTGAGCATGTTCTAGATGTTGACACAGCTTACCTGAGCAGCCAACTAGGCTCAGATACAGGTAACCCAGGTGGAGTTGGGAAGATCTGTTCAAAACATAACAAATATTTTGAAGGTGATGCAGCGGAGGCAAATCAACATTGAGGGAGAGTTACAGAGAGTGAGTATTCAAGTACATGGATTCCAGCAAAGTGATGATAGAATGCGACATGATCAAAGAACCATCGCTTATGCATATGATCAGATTCAAGAATAGATGCTACGTTTTGGGGGTCGACGGGAGGCAATTGACCAAAATGTCAGCCAGATAGTAAGGATTGTCGAATCCTTCAAACCCACCTGTTCATCTATCTAGCTGGACTAGCCTGATTCCTCCACTCATCCGCATCTACCCCAAGAAGTATTTAGTTATTTTTTGTTAATTTTATGTTTAAATTGAGGACAATGTATTATTCTAGTTTGGGAGTGGGTAAGTATTTGGATAAGTATCTTTGTTTCTTGATTTTCAACTGTTAATCGGGTCTGTATAACTAATTATATTTGAAAAACTATAAAATAAAAAATAAAAATAGTGGCTAGTTTAGCGTTGAATGATTTGCTTCCTATGATGATATTTGTTTAAATTGAGTATAGCTTTATTCAGAATACTAGACAACACCATAACATGTGCTTTTTACTTGAGTATTTATCCATGTTAGACTTAATTATTGAGCACATAGCTATTATTGACTCATTACTTATGTTGGAGAATAACTTGATTGTGTAGACTTAGCTGTTGACATGTTGACCTAGGTTTGAATAGAATCCTCAAATCCTTAATATAGAAACCAAAATGCTAAAAAGCAGTTTGGGGGAGTTTGATGGTTTGGAGTTCTCGATCTCATCATTGGTTGAAGGAGTTTGTGTTAAAGAGTCTAAAATGGGCACTGATCACTTTTAAAACTTGAATCTCATATCAAAAGAAAGTGTGATACATCTTATATCTCTTTTTATAACCTTTATGACTCGAGATATTAAGTTTGCTAGGGTATCTAAAACCCGGTGTTCTATGATCATCTGACTTAAGAGTTATCGGTCTAAAACTCACTATAGGGGTCATTTAGAAAGTTTAATGAAGAGAAGTCTTTTTACATAAGATGTCAAAAAAAAAAAACACAATCAACATACATATGTTCATAGAGAAAAAAGAGAGATTTAGACTATCGAAAATGAGATGTGCCCAATAAGGACTTGGAGAGTTGAACTCTAGAGACTAGTGACGTGACTTTGATGAATACTTACAATCTTCCTTCTAGGTTTACAAGTATCTAATTCTGATCACTTCGTGTGAAAAAATGCATTATATTTTTGATGAGTGATTTTGCATGTGCTAGAAACCCCAATAAGGACTTGGAGGGTTGAACTCTAGAAACCCACATGTGCTAGAAATACCTCGAGATTGGAGAGAAAAACATAATGAGTGATTTTGCTCGAGAGATGTTAGAAAAAACTAACCACAAGGGGATTGAGATTATGAGTGAATCAACAACACTTGATTGGTTGCGTTCTTGTATGGGCATGAGTTCAATATTGGCTAATCACACACACACACACAAAGTCAAGCATCTGATAAGCAAAAATCTATTTTTGATATTGTGTGGATCTTTCTAAAGTGTTAATTAAATTCAAACCTGAGGTATATGGTAATCAGAACAACATTGAGTTTAATATGGTGTATTCCTAAGTTTTGTTATTAATGGAGATCGAGGTGCTAACCAAGGAGATCGAGGTGATAGAGGTGCTGCTGACCAAGTTGATGTTTCCAAATATTCTCAAGATCCTTTCCAAATATTCTTGGCTTTGCAAGGCTTGATCATGGAAGTGCAATACAAAGAGGTTGCGCTAGAAGATTCTAAAACTAAATTCGAAGACTTCAAAGCTTCACCAAGGATGGTCACTTATCTTTTTGTGCAAAGGATAGATCTGGAAGAACAAGAGTGCAAGGGTTAATTGGGAATTTTAATTTTAGTCTTTTATGTTTTAATTATGGGCTTTTAGATGTTTGAATTAGGTCCAATCCACATCTATTTAGGCCCATTTCGTTTTTCTTTAAGTAGCTAGAGATTGATACTTAAAAAGGAGTAGCCATGTTATTTGGGGGATTATCAATTAACAAGTTTATTCAGGAAGCTTTTGCTTTGCCTTCTTGTGTTCTTGATTGAATGCTTGAGTTCGACTTATCAAGCGAGTGATCAACCTTGTAGCATCTCAAGATTGGGGTTTTGAGGACTTAGATTCCTTAGGGTTCTAATCAGATCATCTTTAACACGTTCCTAGCAAACTGATTTGTTCCTATTCCAATTGAGTTCGTGGGTTCCTAGGGTAATTTCGAATAGAGGGTCACCATCAGATTTGTTCGAGAACGAACAAAGGTTTTAGGTTGGGGGTGCTTGATAAGTGCGTTTTGTGCACTTATTTGGGCCATATTACTAAGCTTTTTATGTCATCAAAATATTGAGTTTTACTTAACTTGGGTTTATATTATCTTGTTTCAATTTTGACCTGAACACAAGCAATTTAAAAAGACGATGAATTGATGATTGGGATGGAAGGTTTCGGACTAATGTGCACATGAGAAGAAGTTGAAAAAAGCACACATTTTTTTTTTTGTAAAAACCCGATTCTCTATACCCAACAAATTAGCTTACGTACTATCGCGTCCCTCAAAATTCAAACTTAAGATCTCCACCTGATGAGAGATTTAAGTTGAATTTTGGCACCAATTAGACAAAATGTGGTGCTAACGACTTGGGTATAGAGATTCGGGTCGTTACAAAAAAATGCACGTTTAAGTAATGTTCGCTTTGGGTGGGCTTATGTCCACATACACCCTCACAGATTTCTATCGCGTCCCCCAAAATTTGAACCTAAGACTTGGTACCAGGACTTAACTTGAGTCTTTCATTAGGCAGAGATCTTATGTTTGAATTCTGGAGGACGCAATAGAAAGTCGTGAAGGGGTTAAGTAGGCATAGGTGTAAAACTGACAATACTTAGTTAACGGCTTGGGTATAAAGACCGGGGTCGTTATAGTTCTTATCACTAGTTGCAAAACCTAGAATTCTAGATTGAAGATTTTGTGGCATGTTTAGTAGATTGATCACACCAAAAGTGAAATTTGTTGTCTAAGGAAGGACATTATTGAAGCATTCCTCGGTTCGGAAAATATGATTTCACAGACTAGTCTATTTATTTGTTCCATTTTTGTATTCTTCGGATCTTTGAATAAGAGAAGTCGATGCCTTATTAACTACATTGCTAGTATTCATCATTTGAAGAAAATGCGACTTCATTATCTGACTTGTTGTATCTGGGATGGTAGGGTGTGTTTCTTGAGCCTTCAAAAGTTCGAAAATTGTTGTTGTTTTGTGGGCACCGAATATAGTTAACTATAGTTGTTTTTTCCTAGCATAACTGGTTATGGATTGTGAATTGTTACTTAATTTTATAGTATCCTCATACAAGCTGCATGTTTCTATCCCCTCGCTAACAAAAAGGAAGATAAATTCTTACTCATAGTACAGCTGTTTGCTTCTTTTCTAGTATCTTCAAATGCCTTCTTTCTACTACATTTCTTTTTACATATAGAGGTTTACTAGGTAATGATTTCTTATTTTCTACTTGGCCAACAAGAGAGTAGGTAGGATAACTTCATTATCTATCAAAAAAGAAGTGTAAATGGAGTCCAAGCCATATTAGTTTATGCTGATTACTATAAAATATCACCTCAATTTAAATCGTTACTTTGCTTATTTGGGTAAATTACGTATAAGCTTGGTGGTTCCTGGTGGATAAGGTAATAGCTAGATTAATAGAATGCCAGACCTTTATTGTAAATTTAATGCTAAAGATCTTATATGTGCCCCTTTGCAAGTCACAGTAGATATAACTCGTAATGAAGTGTAATGTTACAATCTTCAGACACGAATCGATGTCAAAAGCTTCACTTTAGTTATGATGAAAGAGTTCCGGTAATAATAAAAGTAAAGTTGAAGGCAGAAATAACTGAGTTATTACAAGTTTGTTTAGAGTTTGAATTTGTTCAGTCTTACTAGGAAGAATTTTTAGATACAGGTACCTGTAATTTTTATTAACATTTTTGAGGTTCGATAATTCTTGTAAGTACAAAGCTAGCATGCCCATTTGTATAAATAGCTAATGAGAGAATGAAAGGAACCCCAAAATAATGAAGTTAGTCGGCCTCTATTGTAACTTTTCCCTCCCTCTCACCTCTCTCTGTGCATGTGTGTGTCCGAGTGCACGTGGAAGTGAGGCCAAATCTTGCATCATTTGGCTCAAGTCACACACGATGTATCCATTTATTTTTCCCCACTCATTCCTCTACTAGTCTAAGTTAAATTTTCTATTTCTTTATAGAATCTGCCTGCATCCATTTGAATACTACTATTGTTCTTGGGACATAAGAAATGGTATTGCATTAAGTTTTGTGCAAGGAGATGACCTTTTGTGATTCTTGTAGACTGGAAAAGCCAATGGTAGGCTTGAATTTGAGACACGGAGGGATGGGGATGATAGATAGGGATAGTTCACTTAAATCTGCCCATAGTTATCTATGAACAAAGTGAATGAGCAATAAATGTTTGAGATTGTAACGAAATTCAAGATGTCAGACGATGAAATTGAGTAAGTGAATGAGGAATAAATGTTTGAGATTCTAAATAAATTCAAGAAGTCATAGGACTTAAATTAAGTTTCACAGAATAACCCAGAACAAAATCTCTAGCCATTGGAACAACTCCACTCCCCCTCTCTTACCTTCAAACCCATCTCGATCATCGCTCCTTCCTCTGTAGTTGATTTGTCCAGAGAAATTGCTGGCAGTTTCTCAGGCAAAGGTGACTTCAAGCATTCCTTTTTGGGTTTTATTTACTCAATTTATGTTCATGTACCCAATTAGTTCATTATTGTTTTTTTTCTTTCTTTCTTTGTGAATGGTTCTGCTTAGTTGATGATGTTATTATACTAGTAGAGTAGCTTACTAAGCTAATCTTAAGAAATGTTCTTTCATGCAATCTCCATGGTCTTAGGATTCACAAGATACCAATGGTATTTATGTTGATCCTGCAACGTCGCAGCCATTCATGAGTAGCCAAAACCTAGAACTTTAAATGAGTCCCACAGCTTTTGTTGAATGATTTGGAAAACCTCAAAATCATTGCTCTTCATCAACGGGGATATATATATATGTGTGTGTGTGTGTGTGTGTGTGTGTGTGAGAGAGAGAGAGAGAGAGAGAGAGAGAGATGATATTTCGCTAAAAAGGAAATAATCCTATCTAACAAGGAAGTAATTCTAGGCTTATACACTTACCATATAAATCAGATTTACTCCTAATTTAATGCACACGGTTCATAACACTCCCCTCAAGTTGGAGCATAGATATCAATCATACCCAACTTGTTACAAATATAGTTTACTCGATTCCCAATTAAGGCTTTAGTGAACACATCGGCTAATTGATCCCCTGTCCTGACATGCTTAGTTGAAATCAACCATTGCTGTAATTTTTCACTAATAAAATGATAGTCTGCCTCTATGTGCTTTGTTCTCTCATGAAATACCAGATTAGTGGCAATGTGAATAGCTGCTTTGCTTGATTATCACAACACAAGTTCATGGAGTGGGACTTACCGATCCCAATCTCCCCAAGTAAGTGATGTATCCATATAAGTTCACGAGTTACTTGTGCCATACTCGATATTCAGATTCTACACTTGATCGAGCTACAACACTTTGTTTCTTACTCTTCCAAGAGACTAAATTACCTCCAACGAAAACACAATACCCTGTAGTAGAGCATCTATCTACAGGAGAACCTGCCCAATCAACATCTGAGAAACCCTCAACTCTACAATGACCATTGTCTCTATAAAGAGTCCCACGCCCTGGAGATCCTTTGAGATATTTTAATATATGAGTTATGGCATCCCAATGTGAAGTTCTAGGCGATGACATAAATTGGCTAACAACACTTACTGGAAAGGCAATGTCTGGATGAGTAATTGTGAGATAGTTTAATTTTCCTACCACTCTCCTGTATTTGTCCACATCAACAAACATGTCTCCATCTTCAGCCTAGAGTGTCACATTTGGTATTATGGGGACATCACCAGGTTTTGCTCCAGTTAAACCTTCCTCATCTAGTAGGTCTAGAACATATTTTCTTTGAGATAGAAAGATTCCTTTACCACTTCGAGAGACCTCTATCCCTATAAAATATTTCAAATGACCTAACTCCTTTGTTTGAAACCATGTGCCTGAGAAAGCCTTTAGCATACATACTTATGCCACTGCTATCACTACCAGTAATCACAATATCATCAACATATACCACTAACAAAATACACCCAACTGTAGACTGTTTAAAGAATATTGAGTGATCACATGCACTTTGTTGCAAGCCAAATTCAATTACAACCTCACTAAATCTCCCAAACCAAGCACGTGGCGATTGTTTCAGACCATTCAATGACTTGTGCAGTCTGTATACCTTTCTTGACTCCCCCTGAGCAACAAACCCAGGCGGTTGCTCCATGTAAACTTCTTCTTGCAAATCACTATGGAGGAATGCATTTTTAACAACCAGTTGGTAAAGTGGCCAATGATAGCTAGCAGCGAGAGAGATGAATAACCGAACAAAAGCCAGCTTAGCAACTGGAGAGAAAGTTTCAGAATAATCCACATTTTAAGTTTGAGCATACCCCTTAGCAACAAGTGAGCCTTCAATCAAGCAATAGAACCATCAGGGTTCATCTTGACAGTAAACACCCATTTACATCCGATTACCTTTTTATCTAGGATGTGATTATGTTCCAGGGCCATCATTTCTTCCTGTATGGTTGCTGGCCAATCACTATGGGACAAAAGCCTCAGTAATAGATTTTGGTATTGACACACACTCTAAGGAAGCAATGAAGGACTTGGAAGACTACGACAATGCATGGTAAGAAACAAAAGAAGATACTGGATAAATACAAGATCGTTTACCTTTTCGAAGGGCAATGGGAAGATTAAGACTAGGATCAGAAGGGGATGATAAATCCCGAGATGAAGCAGCAGGTAGAGGCGATAAGTCATGGTTTGTAGGTGCCACCGGAGATCGCTGCACATGGTGAGTGTAAACATGTCGAATAGAAGGATGAGAAGATACGGGTAACACAGGTGTAGTCACAGTGTAAACGAGAAAATCATCCTTAGACTCAAAGGAAGGATTAGAAGACACAGTAGTACTGGAAAAGGGTGTGGACTCGAAGAAGGTGACATCAGTAGACACTATATATCGTCCTAAGGAAGGAGAGAAACATCGATAACCTTTTTGAAGTCGAGAATAACCCAAAAATATACACTTTAGTGACCTAGGGTCAAGCTTGGAGACTTGAGGTATCATATCCTGGACAAAGCAAGTATACCCAATTACTCTAGAAGCAAGAGAGAATAAAGTCTGAGAGGGCAACTTAATGGAATAAGGAGTTTGGCCATCTAAGGAGGAAGAAGGCATACGATTGATTGAGTAACATGCAGTAGAGATTGCATCTGCCCAAAATTCTTTTGAAACCCTCATATGAAAAAGAAGAGCTCGTACAATTTCCAAAAAAATGGAGATTCTTTCTTTCTGCCACCCTATTTTGTTGTGGAGTAACGATCCATGAAGATTGATGAAGAATGGCCTTTTGAGAAAGAAAGGAAGTAAATGTGGATGAGAAATATTCCTTGACATTATCACTTCTTAAGATACGTATAATCGAATTGATTTTTAATCTCAGCATAAAAGGTGCAAAAAATTGAGAATAGTTCTGAGCTATTTTTCATAAGATATAACCAAGTAACCCAAGAATAATCATCCACAGTAACAAAATAGCGAAAACCGGTCTTAGGTAAAATGGGACAAGGACCCCAAATATCAGAATGTATTAAATCAAAAGAGGACGCAACCCTTTGTTTATTCGAGATAGATATGGTACCTTATGGTACTTTGCTAATTGACACGACTCACAATCTAACAGAGACACGTGACTAAGACTATGACATAATTTCTTCAAAACAGGAAGAGAAGGATGATTGAAGCGACAATGAAGCTGCAGAAGAGAAGAGGTACACGTGCATGCAATCGATCTTGGCACCTGTGTGAGAGAAGAGTCGAGCACATACAGGCTATTGAACTGACGCCCTTTACCAACAATCTGCTTCGTCCCAAGATCCTGAAAAATGCAGTGATTAGTAAAAAATGGACACTACAATTAAGGGATTTAGCAATTTGACTCACATATAAAAGATTAAAAGGAAACTGAGATAAACATAAGACAGAAGACAATGGCAGAGAGTTTGTTGGATGTGCTGTCCCGCATCCGACTGCAGGAGTTGTAGAACCATTAGCTAAGGCAACACATGGAAAATTAGAAGAGGCTGAAATAATGAAAGTATACCTGTATTTCTAGTCATATGATCCTTGGCACCAGAATCAATAACCCAATTGCGAGACGAGGTAGAAAGACACGCTGCAGAATTACCTGTGTTGGCTAAAGTGGAAGTGGAAGTGGAAGGTATAACAGGCTATTGAGGACTGGGCTGTTGAGAAGCATAAAATTGTGTAAGGCGAGCATATTCGTCTGCTAGAATCGTAATTTGATGTTAAGATGGAAGCGTAGTAGGTGTAGGTAGAAGACCGTCCTGAGTAGCAAAATTGGCAAATTTCCTTATAGGAGTCTGACTTGTGTACCTTGCTGGTTTACCATCTAATTTCCAACAGTTTCTTTTTACATGTCCTTGCTCTCCACAATAATAAACACGAGAACCACCATTAGAGATTCTATCTCCACTACTACCCCTTCTCCTTTAACACTGTAATTGCTATTTATCTTTGAATTTGTGCCAACAAGAGCTACCATTTCATTTGGTACTACAACCTGCTTCTTGTCATTGTCCTTGCATAATCGAAGGAGTCACGCATATATATCACTCAGTGAAGGTAATACTTCACTGGTAAGTAACTGAGTACGAGCCACCTCATATTCAGGACCCAAACCTACAAGAAAACACTGGACCACAATCTATTCTTCTTTTTCACGTCTTCACATTACTAGTAATAGGAAACCTAACCCGTTTTTCTTCAAATGCCAGTTTTACCTCACTATAATATTGAAACAAATTTCGCCCTTGCTCAGCCCAATGAATCATTAACATCAATTCATGAACATGAGATACATCCTATTTACTCGCATATAAAAATTCTAGATAATCCCACAATTCTTTTACAGTATCACAATGATTAATGACATCGTCAACTATCGGGTCAAGAGTATTTTGAATCTGATTAAAAAGTTTATCATCCTCCATCAACCATTTATTTCGAATTCGAGGATTAGTATCAGATTTTGGGGGTGGGTTATCAGTCAAGTGATTGCCCAAATCTACACTCGACACATATATGTGGACAGTTCTCTTCCATTGAGCAAAATTCCTACTACCTGTTAACTTCCTATTTGTGATTTTTGAGGATGGGGTTACTGTGATTTCATTCACCATTTTTCTATCAATTTTGTCCATGATTACCACTGTAGCAGCCCAAATTAAAAATAGTGGCTTAGAGCCCAAGTCCACTGGAATAAATAAAGGCCCAAACAAAATAATCCACAACCTAACAGATTGAGCCCAAACCAAACAACCTACAAATCCACAATCCCCGGACTGCACAACCAAATGACATCCACTACTGTTGGGGAATGGAATCGGCCGACCAAATCACGAGCTTCGATCACTGTCGACCAAACCAGACCCGACCCAGTCTTCAACAGAAAGCACCAGAAGAGTACCCACATCACTACAACTGTTGAATCACCCACAAATCCACCACCGAACTGCTGAAGGAAGTCTGAAAACACTACAGAAGACCTGGGTTCCTCTGTAGAACACTTTAGACCAACTCGAGTGGAAACGCCATCATCAATTAACCATGTTTCCTACCAGAACAGAAAAGGGATGAAGGATTATAATTGAAGGAGAACGAATATGGTGAAGAAATGAAGAAAAACTAGCGGAAGATGAAGAAGCAGAGGTAAGTACCAAACCCCAGCGCTGATACCATGTTGAATGATTTGGAAAACCTTAATGTTGTTTCTCTTCATAAACGGGTACATATGGCTTAATTCTATATAAATTATGTTTTGTAGGGTAACATTGAAGAACATGGCGGAATTTAGGAAAAAGGAGGGGGAAAGGACTAAAATGGAAGAAAACTAAAGTTCAGGGACCAAAGTGTAAAGAGTCGAAAGATGACCTGGGAGAAGAAACGAAGATGTGAAGGAGTCAAAAACCAATAAAACAAAAGAATGAGTGTTGGAAGAAGAAAAAGTGAGAAAAGAGATCAAGAAACGAGAAAACGGAGTTCGGGGACTAAAGTGCAAAGAATGGAAGTTTGCTTGAACTATGTAGTTACACAGTTCATCTTACACGCGGTCGTATATAGTGCTTCATAGAATTTCAGAGAGAATTTAAATGAACTATGCGGTTGCATTGAAATGTACTATGCAATCGTATTGTACAATTCCGGAGGAAAAAAATTGATTTTCTTATTGCAATAAAACTCTTATGGAAACAAATCTTGGGACGACTTTTAAATCCCTAGAGTCTTCGAGTCGTATTATAACATATTTTTAAGAGCTTTTGGAGTAGAAAAGGATGCAAGAACATGAAGATTGACTCCAAGAATACGAAGATTCAATTCAAGATTAATCGGGTGATGTCGATTCTTCATTATATCTTTTGTTTTCTTATTCATAACATGCTAGGCCAGTTTTCTTTGTGTTAGGAGAATGATGAACCATGCAATATGAGTTTTTAATTTTTAATTTTATATATTTGACATTAAAAATACATTTTCGAATATTGAATGATTTATATGATTTTCTTTTCTCCACAACTATTGTGCACGGTAGTTGTGTGAATTTAGTGGCCTATTTTATGCATCCGAAAGAAGAAAAATAGGTTCGACATATATAAATTGTCATAGGGTCCGATAGGGGATAGAAATATACCGATATACTCTATGTGAATCTTTAAGTGTTTACAAAAATTCATACACTTTTATATGTTTGCATCTATCATAAAAATATAGTTGAGACATATATAAAAGTAGGTTTAACATTATTTGAGGGAGATTTTTAAATAAAATGGGAATTTTGATTTGTCAAAATTTAATCGTGTTATCAACGTGTAAAATTATGGTTAAAACTTATTATTGCATGGGAATTCGGGATTCTAGTGCGTTTGTTATTTATTAAACACATTAATTTGTAATATAGCTTAGTTAAGTTACACGTCATTGCATAAGTTAATTATTTTAGTTATAATTTTATCACAATCAAATACATCGTATTATTCTCGTTTCAGTTAAGGTCGCAATAATAAAAATTAAACTAATCAATCTCTGTTGGATGATACTTGGATTCAAAACCCACTTTATTACTTGCTAACAAATATTACACTTGCGGTGATTTTAATTTGAAATATATTTTCATGAACAAGTTTTTTACGTTGTTGTCGAGGATTGAGTTTAGTTGATTTTATTTATTTTGACACTAATTCGAACATTTTTTTATTTCATTCAATTTTAGTTATCTGAGTGTTACTATTGTCTTTCTCTTAGATCTTATATGCGAAAGTGACCTGATGATGAATTGCTTCCAGCTGATTCAGAAATCGAATGGACATTTCATCGTAGGCAAAGGGAAGCAAGAGCAGTACAACAAAAAAATCACAAATAGTAAGTATGAATGGTTAACCAGCAAAACAATCAAGTAGTTCAGGTCAATGAAAAGGAAGCTGCTGATGAGGGAAATATGCTTGTTGGGGACTTCATGACACCACCAATCTTCAGAGTCAATCCAACATCCTCTACCCTTCGTTTGGGCAGCCTAATTTTCAACTAAGGCCAACGTTATAATTTTTTTCCAGAATGGACATCAGTTTTATGGCAGGGCTGAAGAAAATCCTTGTACACACATCTCTTGATTCTTGGAGATGTTCAACATTTTCGATATCAGGGTATTTCAGATGATGCTATTAGATTGAGGCATTTCCACACACTTTGCGTGATAAAGCACTTGAGTAGTTAGATTCTCAACCCATCGCCAGTATCAGCACGTGGAATGATCTAGCCCAAAAGTTCTACACAAAATTCTTCCCACCGACCAAGATAGTAAAATTGAAGTATGTTATATCTATCTTCCGCCAAAGTGAATCAGAATCTTTTGATAAAACTTGGAACAGGTTCAAGAACTGCTTCAGAAGTGTTCTCATCATGGTATTAGTAAAGGACTCCAGATCCAATATTTCTATGTGGGATTGCTTCCATCATTCAAAATCATGGTGGATTTTTCGTCTAACAGCTCATTATCTACAAAGACAATTGACGAAGCTTTAAAGTTATTCGAGACAATGGCTACAACCTTAGCTATGTGGGCTTCTGAGCGAGTTGTTCAAAAGAAAGTATTGGGTGTGTAAGAAGTGGATGCTTACTCAGCTTTATCAGTGAAAATAGATACATTGTTTTATAAGGTGGAGAGCATATCATAGACAGCCAATATAGCACATGTCAAGAAGCCAAGTTGTGAAGAGTATAGGGTTGATCATAATGCAGCAGATTGTTCTATTCTGGCACGAGAAATGGAATAAGTGGATTTTACACAATAGGGACAACATCTACAAAATAATCCACATTCAGATACTTACAACCCTGGTTGAAGGAAACATCCAAATTTCTCTTAGGCTAATCAGAATCAGGATAGGCCGCATGATCAGTTTCAGCAGTAGGAGAAGAAACTTCAACTAGAAGAGATGTTTGGAAAATTTATGAAAAAACCAAATCAATACATGGAAGCTAATAATCAGTTCATAAGGAAGACCAGAACAACTCTCCGAGACCAGAGCACCACTATTAAAAACCTGGAGACTCAAATAGGACATATGACACTTTCTATGACAAAAAGATTACCAGGTACCCTGCCAAGCAATACTGAGATTAATTCCAAAGAGCAGATAATGACCATAAGTATTTAGGAAGTAAAATAATTGATGATCCATCTGTGAAAGCAATCACCACCAAGAGTAGGGAACAATTATCGGAAATACATGTCAATAGGCTGTTGTGACTAAGGAAACAGTACCTTCTTCAAATGAGGAGCGAGTGGAACAAACTAAACAGATTATCAGATGTGGATGCTAAAGAGAGTTCATATATTCCCACAAAGGTTGAAGAGACACGAGCTAGACCAACAATTTGAAAAGGTTTTAGATGTGCTAAAGAAACTTCACATCAATATCCCATTCATAGACGCAATACTACAGATTCCAAGCTATACAAAATTTTTGAAGGACATGATATCAAAGAAGAATAAGTTTCCAGAATTTGAAACTGTGGTAATGACAAAGGAGAGCAGTGCAATATTGCAAAAGAAATTACCTCCCAAGCTCAATGATGCAGGGAGTTTCACTTTACTTATTTTAATTGGAAAAGTTGGGACTTTTAATGTTTTATATGATATAGGTGCATTTATTAATTTAATGCCTTTATCTATATACAGGAAATAGGAATTGGGATAAGCAAAAGAAACAACGAAGTTATTGTAGCTGCCCGATAGGAGCATCACATTTCCAAGAGGCAAAGTAGAGGATATACTCATCCAAGCGGCAAATTAATTTTTCGGCAGATTTCATTGTTCTAGACATAGAAGAAGACATAATTATTCCAATAATCTTGAGGAGACCATTCTTAGTAACATGTCAAACTTTGATTGATATGGAAAAAAGGTGAGTTAATCTTGAGGGTAGATGAGAAACAAGAAGTTTTTAAATTATATACTCTATCCAAACAACAATTAGCTCTCGACGAGTGTAATTGTATTGATGAAGATGAATTATCCATACAACAAAATTGCCAGAAGAGAAAATCGAAATTTGAAGGAATTCTTGGTAGAGATGAGAACGGAGAATTCAAAGTTTGGTGAGCTAAAAAAGGATGTAAGACTGGAAATTGCTAGAAATACAATGGTGAAATTTTTCGACTTTAACCACCATGAATCAACCACTACAAATTCGAGTTATAGACTATAAATAAGCACTTGTTGGGAGGCAATCCAATATTTCTTCCTTTTATTTATCCGCTTTATGCATTGATTTAGAATTTTTTCTTATTTTTGATAATTTTTAATAATATTGAGTCATTCATCGACTTTATAAGTAATAAAAAGTCTATGTATGGTCCACACAACTTCTCCTCCATCATCTTTATATTCACATCTACATTGATCAGAGGAGTACTCGTTAACTCTATTTTGGTACTTAATTCTGTTTTTGTCTTAAACTTCTGTATTTCACTAAATTTGCTACACATTGAGGACAATGTGTTGTATAAGTTTAGGGTGTGACGAAAAAATAGAAGAAATTTCATGACATCATGGTTATTTATTAATATTTTTGTGAAATTTATCGTTTTTTCTGTGATTGTTCGTGTGTTGAAAAAAAAAAATTAGTAATATCAAATTTAACAAAATTAATAATATGAAAATATAAATAATTAGTGATAAATCATTTAAAAGCTAATTTTGTCTTAAAAGAAAAAAATTTGTCTTAACAAATCTTTTATAATTTTTAATTAATGACCCAATAGTTCGAACATTGACCCAGCGGTTCAACTAGTAACCCGAAACCTAGTACCTTGATCGGGTATATGTTCGGATCAGATCTAATAACTATGAAACGAAGCCTTCTTCAGGAATGTGCAAAGATTGAAATGTTACAATTGAAAAATGTGATAAATGGGAAGATATATTTGAGCCTCTTCTTTGGGGAAAAATGTGTTCTGAAATAATAATTTTTTGGAAAATGTATAGTAAAAAAATAAGAAAATATTTTTTATTTGTGTAAAATTATTTTATTAAAAAATGTGTGGTTAAAAATAAATTTAAAAAAATGAATTTTTGATAAAATGGAAACAAGAGACATAGGCTTGCAAATTAATGTTTACCTTGCACCAACAGTGTGGACAGGTGGCACACTACGTGCTATTTCGTTTTCTAACAAGATCTTNTTGATTCCAAGTATATTTTAATGATCGATAAATATGTCCAATTTGAACCCTTTTGTAACAAGAACTAATTGGAGCCCATGCCATGTACTTAACGCGTTTGTTAGTCAATTTTGACTTGCACAAGTACTTTTAAGGTAAAATGTATAACCGCTAAGAACGACAATACCAAATATTAGAAGTAGGGCTGGGCGTGGGTTGCTTTTGAACCCTAACTTAACCCAACATATTTGGTTTGACTAGAAATGAAACTAAACCAACTCGTTAATGGTTGAAACCCGATCCAACCCAAACCGATCGAGCTTGGGTCAATTTGGGTTGGAGATTTAAGTTGGATCCAATTATTTTTTGGACCATTATATAAAGTGTTCGAAATGACTTGGAATCTTAATTGTTTTTAACCTATTTAAGGAATACTTTTTGAAAATAATGTATAATTGAGTTTGAATTGTGGAGCATTTTTTCATATATACAAATTTTTTGAGATTCATTCATATTATCCTGCTGTTGTTTTTAGTTTATCATCAAATAACTTTGCATTTGTACATATTAATCATGCACGCCAACCTAAGTAAAAAAAGGAAACATTTATTTATTTTAAATCCTTCCCTTGTCTCTATTATCTTGTCTAATTTATGTTTTTCCTTTTTATGTATTAATTTTTTTTAACATTTTTAATTCATCTGGTTATGTTGGGGGATTCCTAATATATGAATATGACAAATCTATTGTAATTCCATGATTTTATTAGCAAGAGCAAGAGTAAGAGTAATACGAAATAGAAAATAAAAAATAGAAATTTGAAAAACAATTAAAGAAAACATGATTTAGAGCATTCATTCTTAAATCTTAATACAAGAGGTATGACCATTTTTACCATTTTAAGGATTCATTATAACAATGAAGGAGAGAATTTCTATGGTCGTGCTTCTCTCTACCTAAAAAAAAAATGTTATTTCTACTACCATTCATACATGGTTGTACTCAATATACTTCTAGAATATTAGACCGTGGTTGAGAAGTAAATAGTAATCATACTTCAAATAATGTGTTACAACAACGATGTATTTATTAATCGAGATAATTTACGTATAAAAGTAAAGATCCATTGTTTTGAACCTCGTGTAATCATACTTCAAATAATGTGTTACAACAACGATATTTTGACACATAACCTTTTAATAAATGGAGTCACATAATTGAAAATTCATTATCCTACAATTTTGAAAGTTTAAAAAAAAAAAAAA
>CAIGRB010138283.1:190349-207189 GCA_903798255.1 Fraxinus quadrangulata
TATAAGGAAGAGGTGTGAGCATGAATTAAAATTAAAATTTAATTGTCTACTCAATTATGAAGATGATCGATGAATATGGCTCAACAAAACAGTCGTTCAGCATTTCAATCAATTTGCATTCACAATAGTAATAATGATGTGTAATTGGACATTATTTAATTAATTAATTGTAATGGATAATTGTCTAATTGGGTTGAGTCAAATATGTATATATCTTTTTAATTGGAATATGTTTTGCTTTAATTGGATTGGATAAATTTAAATTAATTTTTTTTTAGAATCTTTTATGGTAAATGGTTGGTAAAAATTGAAACCTAAACCAAAAGAAACCATGCGAAGCAATAATAATTTGTAATAAATTTACATCTAATTTATCACGTATTATAAATCAAAGTAAAAGTTTATCAATTTTTTGAGATGTATTGCTAAAATGTAGAATCTCCCTTGTTAATCAATTTTTACTATAACAATTAAAATGATCTTTGTTATCATGCGAGTTGGTCGAAGTTCCAAATTTATTTAAAGTTTCTCTCGATAGCAATTAAATCTAATTCTATATGTGCCATTCTATATCTCTATAAAAGATACTAACATATAAGAAATCTAAAGTTAGAATATCAAAAGAAAGCATGGTAAGTATAGATGTATATCTCTATCCTCTATCGAACCTCACAATGCTTATTATTACGTACTAACGATCATATTATTTCTCTTAATAATAATAAAATCCACAAACAACTCAACTAATGACCAATTAATTGAAAAGTAATCTAAATCATAATAAATATCCAAACATTCAAACAAATTAAAGTTAAAATAATTAAATAATATTAAAAATTTCAAAACAAGGGTTCATCAATATCTTAGTAATGTAAAAATCTAGTTTAACATAATATTGAAATTAAACACGTAAAGATAGAACGATATCACTATAAATTGACAAAACTTAAACAAATTTGAAATTAATTGAAGTTGCCTTTGTTTTTCCAGCCCCTGAATGCGTGATTCGTCTTCCTACGTGCTATGTGTATATATAATTAATATAGACAACCACTTTTCCTTTGTCCTTTTCCTCTATATGCATGTGTAATCTCCTACTTCTTGCTGCTGCTGATTTTGTGTCTATGTATATATAAATCTCCAAAGCCGCCACGTGTATGTATATATTATTAATCTCACAGCTTGTTCCTTTGCAGTTTGGCTTCAGTTTTTTTTTCAGCTCCCTCTCTCTTCTTTCAATCGCTCGTGTGTATATATAATATGATTTTCCAGCCACACTTTTTCTTTTCTCCTTAATTTGGCTTCTCCTTCCGCCCCCTATGCGTGATATATATATNTATATTCTCTTCAACAGCAAGTAGACATATTTTAATTCATCCAATAAAAGTCCGATTGGGGCCCAGTTAATGTATTTCTCCAAGTTATCTTTTACAAATAATACAATTTAATCCTTCACTTTCTAAATTACGAAATTTGATCTCCAAACTTTACATCCAATAGCCAATTTAGTTCCCGCACTTTAGATTTTGCCACTTTTCGCCACCTTTCGCTTCTTTCCATCAATTTTTTTTTTCATTCATAGTGGTTCACCTATTTAACATAAAATACAACAATTTAGGATTTATTTTGTCAAAAGAACTATTAAATATCGCTATTTTAGATCTCGAACAAGTGTATAAAATACACTTATTAACGGTCATAGTATTTAGAGTCGGGATGAACTTATTTATTTGATTATGTCTTCAAAAGTATGCTTGCATGGCATACAATTTAGAAGCCCCAAGCTCAAGTTTTAATTGCCTTTAAGTCAACATTACCACGAGTTTGTTGTCGACAGATTCATGGATGTATATATCAACATAGCTTTTATTTTGATCTTCATGTTGATAAAATTTCTTCGGGATTTCGCTTGCAGGAATTTGGATGCCAAGAGGACATTCTGTGGGATATTTGATGGACATGGCCCTTGGGGACATTTTGTGGCCAAGAGGGTTAGGGAGTCGATGCCATCTTCTCTTCTCTGTAACTGGCCGGAGACCCTTGTTGGAGCTTCACTTGATCCCGATTTTGATTTGAAATCTGATGAAAAGCTTCATAAATTCAATATATGGAAGCATTCCTACTTGAAGACATGTGCTTCTATAGATCAGGAGCTGGAACAGCACTGTAAAATCGACTCATTCTACTGCTTTGACAATTGCTAGGCAGGTAATAGAAGTTCTTTTACTCTGTCATTTGACTAATATCTTTATGGGTTCACTTTTTGCAATGCTGTGCGTTCATCAGTTTGGTAATTGAATGCATTATATGTAAATGGAGAACTTTCTGATATCTTAATATTACCTACTAGGAAAATGATGGCATAAAACATGATTTCTTGTAAAATATTGTTTGATTATCATCAAATGACCAATGCTGAAAAACCAGTTTCTCATTAAAGATAAACGAAGAAAACGTAAGATTTGGCAACTTAGATAAAGAAATGGGAAGCATTCTCGACCATAGAAAATTTAGTATTTCTGCTAAACTTATACTTTCTCCGAACTATAATATCTTGGTGGTCTTATTTATGTAAGATAGTTTATCTGGAATATTTGAAAACTTTTTCCTGAACTTATTTTTTGTATTACTAAAATAAATCTTTGTCATGGTGAGCATATTTTTATTGCAAATGTTGGCGATTCACGTGCTGTACTGGCCACCAAGTCTGAAACTAGTAACTTGGTACCAATACAGCTTAGACTTCAAGCCCAATCTACCTTGTTAGTCTACCTCTCTCTGGGCGCACATGCATGTCTTTCTCTATTTGTAATTCAATATCTATTCATCATATAACTCTGTTAACAATTTTCGCAGAGGAGGCTGAACGCATAATTCAATGCAAAGGTCGAGTGTTCTGTTTGCATGATGAGCCAGGGGTTCACAGACTGTGGATGTCGGATGAGGAATATCTTGGACTTGCAATGTCTAGAGCTTTTGGGGACTATTGTGTTAAGGATTTTGGTCTAGTTTCTGTCCCTGAAGTGACACAAAGACACATAACCAGTAAAGACCAGTTTGCCATTCTAGCAACAGACGAGGTAAGTATGATACTTATTAATCGATCTCGTGGACAAACATATATAATAATTAAAATAGTAAATCTAAACTAGCAAGTTTGCAAACAAACCTAAAAGAGGAAGGCAATATTGCATTTCTTCTCTTAAATTATGCAACATGAGAATATCACAAATTGACCTATGTGTTGAATCCGAACTCATAAGGATAATATGGCTGGCTCTAATAATTGGAAATGGAAACTCTCTGTACAGATTCACAAAGCACATAGTATTCGTACAACATTCGGTATATCGAATCAGTGGGAATGTTTTGTACACAGTATTTGGTAGCAATGGACATGACATCAAAGATTTGAGTTTCTTTTATTCCATAATCTTGTCCACTAGAACGTACCAAATAATTCCATAAGTGAAAGTTTCATTGCAAAAATCAAGTAAAGAACATTGATTTATCTTGATGGTGAAATCCGGTTTTGATGTAATGAAGGTATGGGAAGTCATATCCAATGAAGAAGCCGTACAAATTGTGTCATCAGCTCCAGACCGAGTGAAATCAGGTAGGCGTCTAGTAGAGTGTGTTGTCCGTGCATGGAAGAAGAAGAGAAAGGGAATAGCAATGGATGATATATCAGTAATTGTACCTTTTTTTTTCATTCTTCTTCCTCATGCTATCAACTTCGTTCTGCTGTATCTTCACTAAAGTAATTCTATCAAAGTGTAGTAAAAAAATCACTCCTGCGTTTTGTATTTTTCTCTTCATGCTAGTGCATTAATGGAAGGGTAAAGCCATTTGTATAGAAAATGATGACACCCTGGCTTACAAATGCTATGTGGCAGAAGATGAGCCGTTGGATGAAAAGTGTTTTTTTTGTAGAAGATGGTGTGAAATGGTGTTAAGTGTAAATTTTGTAAGTCAAGGTGTAAACGGGGATGTACATATAACATGATTGGATGATGTATTACCTTCATTTGCCGACATATTTTAACGAGATTTCTTTTAACCAACATAGGGAAACAACGTTGCTATGTTTCCCATATTTATCGACAAATTAGTGGTGAAACAAAACATTAGACTTGTGCAATGTCCCATATTTTGTAACCTGGATTGTTACTAAAAACATACCATTTCTTATGTGAATTTCAACATATAAACATTCATTTCTATAGATAATCGAATGCCTAGCTATAGAGAATCACGCAAGACTTGCATTTCATAATAATTCAGTAATCTTTATTAAAATAATACAACAAAGTGAACTTTAATACTTGACCGTACATAGTTTTGATTTTCTTAAAAAAAAAAAATACAATGAAGTAAAAATTCTTTCTAGATGTTCTAAGGAAGCTCCACATCAATATACCGTTCATTGATGCAATTAAACTGATTTAAAGTTATGCAATATTTTTGAAAGACATGATATCAAAAAAAAGAAAGCTTCCGAAATTTAAAGAAGTGGCATTGACAGAAGACAGCAGTGCAAGGCTGCAAAATAAATTGCTACCCAAACTCAAGGATCCAAGGAGTTTCACTTTACCTATTTCACTAAGCAAATATTTTATTTTTTTATTGTAAATCTTTTATGTGATGCAAGTGCAAGTGTTAATTTAACCCCTTTATCTGTATATAGGAAATTAGGAATTGGAGAAGTAAAGAAAACAACGATGTCAATGCAGCTAGCTGATAGAATCCAAGAGGCAATTGAGGGTGTACTCATTAAAGCTGAAATATTGATATTCCCGATGGACTTCATTGTTCTTGACAGAGAAGAAGATATTTCAATAATCTTGGGTTGATCCTTCTTAGCAACATGTCGAATCTTGATTGACATGACAAATGTGAGTTGACCTTAAGGGTTGATGACGAACAAGAACTTTTTATATCACACAATCCATCTAAGCATTCAGCAAACCTCAAGGAGTGTAACTGTAAAGAAGACGATGATCTATTGAACCATCATAAATGAAAACCCAAAATTGGTGGAATCTTTGGTAGAGATGAGAACGTAAAATTCAAGAGTTGGATAACAAAAAGAAAATGAAAGGATGGGAATTGTAAATAATGCAAGGCCGGAAAATTCCAACTTGAACCACCATGATTGACACCTCCATAAAGTCTAGCTAAAGACTTTGAAATGCTTGCTTATTGGGAGGTAACCTAATTTCTTACCATTTTATTTATTATGCTTTATATATTTGTATTGCATGTAATTTGTTATTTGTTAGGTTGCATTAGTTTTAGGCATATTTTTGTTTTAAAATGGTATTAATGGAGATCGAGGTGCTGACCAAAGAGATCGAGGTGATAGAGGTGCTGACCAAGTTGATGTTCCCAAATATTCTTAAGATCCTTTGCAAGGAATTGGTGGTCCAATGACTAGGGCAAACCTTTACAAAGAGGATGAAAGAGGCTTTGCAAGGCTTGATCATGGAAGTGCAATACTAAGAGGCTGTGCTAGAAGATTCTAAAACTAAATTCGAAAACTTCAAAGCTTCACCAAGGATGGTCACTTTATCTTTTTTTTTTTTGCAAAGGATAGATCTGGAAGAACAAGAAGAGTGCAAGGGTTAATTGGAAATTTTAATTTTAGTCTTTTATGTTTTAATTATGGGCTTTTAGATGTTTTAATTAGGCCCAATCCACATCTATTAAGGCCCATTTTTTTTCTTCAAGTAGCTAGGGATTGATACTTAAAAAGGAGCAGCCATGTTAATTATTCAAGAAGCTTTTGCTTTGCCTTCTTGTGTTCTTGATTGAATGCTTGAATTTGACTTATCAAGGGAGTGATCAACCTTGTGCAATCTCAAGTTGGGGTTTTGAGGACTTAGATTCCTTATGGTTCTAATCAGATCATCTTCAACACGTTCTTAGCAAACCAATTTGTTCTAATTCCAATTGAGTTGTTTGCGTTCTTGAATTTAAAAAAAAATGGGAAGAACAAAGTGGCAGATCGTTTGAGCCCTAAAGGTTTCCCATTCTTGTCTCTTTGTTCAAGTTTCCTACTCTTGATGAATTGAGTTTCTAATTCTTTTTTTCTTGCTAGAGTTTTCTTATTTTCTTGGTTCATTAGAGTTATCTTTGGTCCTTCTTTCTCTTCACTGTTTGCCTCGACTAAGTTTAACTGGTTGCTTTTTGAGATTTGTTGAATTTTTAATTTTGTTAAGAACATAAAGGGGGTTGGCTTGGCTTCGAGTGGTAAAAGGCAAGAGAGATCATCAACAAGAAAAAAAAGCCAAAATAGTGTGAAACACTAGTGATAACAATCTGATTTGAGTGCAAACACGTGAGGGAGTGTGTGAAGATCAACACCTTTTATTTTATTTAATTTTATAGGTTGAAACCATGAGTAAGGAAGGAGGAGAACCACAAGAGGTCGACGTGAAATTCTTCATCAAAGCTGTAAATGACCAATTTAAATTGTTGAATGCGAGAATGGATGATTTGGAGTCCTCTTACATGAGTTCGACGAAGAAGACGAAGCAGATTACAAAGTGGAGAGAACGAGTTATAAACGGGACAAGAAGGTTGACTCCAAAGGAGATAACAATATAGGCAGTATAAAGATGGCCATTCCGACTTTTCAAGGAAAAAATGATCCAGAGCTATACTTGGAGTGGGAAAGAAAAGTTGAGCACGTATTTGATTGTCATAATTACTTCGAGGAGTAGAAAGTAAAGCTAGCAGCCGTGGAGTTTTCAGATTATGCAAGTATATGGTGGGATCAATTGGTGATCAATAGGCGTAGGAATGGTGAGAGGCCTATTCGGTCATGGGAAGAGATGAAGTTGGTGATGCGCAAGAGATTTATACCTAGCCATTACTATAGAGATTTGTATAGAAAGTTGCAAAGGCTAGTCCAAGTTTCCATGAGTGTAGAGGATTATTATAAGGAAATGGAAATTGCCATGATTAGAGCAAACATAGAGGAAGACAGAGAAACAATGGCTAGATTCATTGCCGGTTTGAGTAAGGAGACGTGGTTGAGTTGCAACATTACGTAGAGATGGAGGAGCTACTACACAAAGCCGTTAAAGTGGAGAAGAAATCAAGTCCAAGAGGTTCTGGTTCATCTTCTAGCTCTTCGTGGAGATCAAATTGGAAGGACAACAAAGCTGCCTTCAGAATAAAAGAAAAAGCAAAGTCAAAGAATTCAGTTGTTGTTCCTAAAGGTAAACCCGAAACTAAAACTCTTACTAAGTCATGTGCTATTAAGTGTTTCAGGTGCCAAGGATTCGGACATATTGCTTTCGAATGCCCAAACAAAAAGGTTATGGTTGTAAGGGCAAATGGAGATGTCAAAAGTGCAAGTGACGATGAAATGCCACCATTGGAGGATTGTTCTGATGTTGAAGTGGAAGAACCAGTGCAAGGTGATTTACTTGTTACAAGGAGAGCCATGAGTATACAGCCTAAGGATGAAGGAGATGATGAGCAACGTGAGCATATTTTTCACACAAGATGCCACGTGAAGGATAAGGTCTGTAAGTTGATTATTGATAGTGGGAGTTGTACTAATATTGCTAGTACTTGACGATTGGGTTTGGGTGCACATGTGTAAGGAGAGGTTTCCCACACAACGGAAATCAAAATTGCAGCCTAGAGGAGATGGACCTTTTTCAAGTCTTGGAACGGATCAATGATATAACAAGCTAGATTTGCCAAGCGATTATGGTAATGTCAGTGCAACTTTAATGTTGCTAATTTATCTTTATTTGATGTAGGTGATTCAAGGACGAATCCTTTCGAAGAGGGGAATAATGGAGATCGAGGTGCTGACTAAGGAGATCGAGGTGATAGAGGTGCTGACCAAGTTGATGTTCCCAAATATTCTTAAGATCCTTTGCAAGGTATTGGTGGTCCAATGAGGGCAAAGCTTTACAAAGAGGATGAAAGAGTCTTTGCAAGGCTTGATCATGGAAGTGCAATACTAAGAGGCTGTGCTAGAACATTCTAAAACTAATTTCGAAGACTTCAAAACTTCACCAATGATGGTCACTTTATCTTTTTTTGCAAAGGATAGATCTGGAAGAACAAGAAGAGTGCAAGGGTTAATTGGGAATTTTAATTTTAGTCTTTTATGTTTTAATTATGGGCTTTTAGATGTTTTAATTAGGCCCAATCCACATCTATTTAGGCCCATTTCATTTTTCTTCAAGTAGCTAGGGATTGATACTTAAAAAGGAGCATCCATGTTATTTGGGGGATTATCAATTAACAAGTTTATTCAGGAAGCTTTTGCTTTGCCTTCTCGTGTTCTTGATTGAATGCTTGAATTCGACATATCAAGGGAGTGATCAACCTTGTGGCATCTCAAGATTGGGGTTTTGAGGACTTAGATTCCTTAGGGTTTCCTTAGGGTTCTAATCAGATCATCTTCAACACGTTCCTAGCAAACCGATTTGTTCCAATTCCAATTGAGTTCGTGGGTTCCTAGGGTAATTTCGAATAGAGGGTCACCATCAGTTATCATGTCTACATCAAACCTAGATAAGAAAAGAAAAGACAAAAATAAATTATTTGTGTAAAAAACTCAACGTCATATCACACTTTTGGGAAAATAGTACAAATAATAATTTTGAGGTGTATAAATCTTACGAGTGAAGGATAAATGTGACCATCAAAGGTCGGGAATTGAAACAACCCGTGAATTTATAATACTTTACTTGATTCATCACACACACATCATATTTGCATTAGAAAAGTCGATATTATTGTGACCTTAAAGGTATTTATAGATCAAATACAATGATTCCATTCCTGAGATAAAATGACATGTTATTTAACCAAAATTTGTTGCATGTATGTATGTTTATTGAATTAGGTTATAGTTTTGTTTGATGACAAACAAATATTTTATTTGAGGTTGCTATTCAAGCCTTAAAATATAGACAATTAGGAGTTCTTTCAATTAATTATGAACTAATATGTTATATATTTCAATTGTTAGGTAAAACTTGAAGATTAGAACTAAAAATTGAAAGAAAAAAGCAAAAAAGGACAAATCCAAAGTTTAGGGACCTAATTGCAAATCTCCAATAGTTGATTCGAAATGCAAAATGAAGATTAAAGACTATACGGGTCAAATTGGATGGAATTGGAGGATAAAGGATCAAAATCATATCAAGAAAGGACTTAAAGGAATGAAGAATCAAATTCGGGATCAAATTGGATTGATTTTTTTTTTATAAAAATTAAAAAACATTTTCTTTTTAATTTGTTTGCTTGTGTGGGTTAAGTAGAATTGCTAGCAATGATTAATATATTTATAATTATGTGTTAATTTATGAACTGTAAATATGTTACATGTTTGATTAATTGATTCTTATCCATGTAGAATTTGATATTAGTTGCGCACGTTAATTAAGTTAGCATTTTTAAATGATGAGTTGATTCATATTGATAGGTGAAATAGCAGAATTTAGATGCTAAACCAAAGACTATTATATTATGCATCCTTAAACCAATTTTAGTATAGTTTGGTGTGAGTGAACTATTGTAGGAAGATACCTGATATGAATGGGATTCTACGTGTTCAATTCTTGTATGGATTGTATAAGATAATATGAAAATTAGGTAAAAATCATAAGTTAGGAGTCAATTTCTGTTAATGGGTGTTTAATGAGGGGGCATTACACTAATCATGTCAAAAAAGGAGGAAAAAAAAGCTGCTTGATTGTGAAATGTCTCTTCGTAACCTTTATGATTCGAGCGATTAAGCCTGCAAGTATATCTAAAACCTAGTGTCCTATAATCATATGACTTAGGAGTCATCTACCAAAAGCTTGCTACAATGATCATTTTAAAAGTCTAATGAAAAAAGGTCAGCATATAAGGTGAAAAGAATTAACATACTACATGCCTTGGTTAAACCCCAAACACTTATTTGAGAAAATTAAATATTTGACAAGGAATTATTAGCCTAATTGAATTTTGGAGGTTAAAGCAATAAAAAAAAAAGGAGAATCCTTATTTGTTGAAATGTTAAATTGTAATTAGTGAGATCTATCTAAAATAGAGAGGGTGAGGATAAGTATAAAAACTCAACCTCATATTACACTTTGGGAAAATAGTACAAATAATAAGTTTGATGTGTATAAATCTTACGAATGAAGGACAAATGTGACTATCAAGGGTAAAAAATTGAAACAACTCGTGAATTTATAATGCTTTACTTGATTCATCACACACACATCAAATTTGCATTGGAAAAGTTGATATTGATTTTGGTATTGTGACCTTGAAGGTATTTATAGATTAAATACAACGATTCGAATCCTGAGATAAAACGACATGTTATTTAACGAAAATTTGTTGCACGTATGTCTGTTTATTGAATTAGGTTATAGTTTTGTTTAAAGAAAAACAACTATTTTATTTGGGGTTGTTTGATAAGTGTATTATAAACATTTATTCAAGCCTTAAAATATAGACAATTAGGAGTTCTTTCAATTAATTATGAACTAATCTCTTGTATATTTCGTATGTTAGGTAAAACTTGAAGATTGGAACTAAAAATTGAAAGAAAGAAGCAAAAATGGCGAAATCCAAAGTTTAGGGACCTAATTGCAAATCTCCAACAGTTGA
The DNA here is from genome assembly GCA_903798255.1 of Fraxinus quadrangulata. Taxonomy (NCBI): domain Eukaryota; kingdom Viridiplantae; phylum Streptophyta; class Magnoliopsida; order Lamiales; family Oleaceae; genus Fraxinus; species Fraxinus quadrangulata. The sequence goes on from CAIGRB010138283.1 coordinate 200,991, forward strand.
TTCGAAACGAAAAATGAAGATTGAAGACTATACATGCCAAATTGGATGGAATTGGAGGATAAAGGATCAAAATCATATCAAGAAAGGACATAAAGGAATGAAGAATCAAATTTGAGGGACCAAAATGAATGTTAATTGAAAGTTTAAGTTGCGCGCACGCCACTATTTCAGTTAACTTGAGAGCCAAACATATCTATGGTGTGCAGTGGCTAATATGCCGGTGCGTGCATGGGGGTAAAATTAGGATCCGCGCGCCACTATTTTGGTTAACTAGAGAGCCCAATAGATCTATGGCACATACTCAAAAAAGATGCCAGCATGAGCATGCGGGGTAATACTGGGACCCCTGCTGCAATTTCTCATTCTGATTAAAACTTTTCTTAGCTTGTGATTTAGACACGATTTTAGACCTATTTTCAAATATTACAAACAGAGAATGTGGGCACATCATTGAGAACTCTCATGCTCCTAAATTCATCAATTAACATCATAAAAAAGGCTAGTTCATCACAATTTTGGGGAAATCAAGAAGCAATTGCTAGAATTTAGTTAATTGACGATCAAATTTTTGTTTTTGGACAATGAAGGGAAGGCACAATTGGAATTCATCAAGAATTCATTGGAGAGATTTAAGATTTTAAGGTTCATCCTCTTCTTCTTCAATTAAATAAAATTCAAGTGATGTGTTTACTAATTACTTATGAGTTCTTACAATTTTGTAATGCTAGGCTAGAGTGTCAATTACTAAGACATGGGCGAACCCTTGTTAAGAAGTTTTTAGTATAAATTGGATAATTTGACACCTAATATGTGTTTATCATTGAATGACTGTCGTCGAATTTAATGCTTTTTTGCCGCTAATTTTAATGTTGTGTAAAATTTGTTACTCTCAAGAGAGAGAATATATCATATAGCATGTTGTAAAATCCAATAGGGGATAGAGATATATTGCTATGCTTTGCCTGATTTTTATAGATGTTCTAGAGTTTTGAATGCATGCTTTCATGTTTGTATAACAAAGAGATATATGAAGGTCATATGAGGGGATAAATTTAATTGATATCGAGAGATGTTTTAATTGACTTAGAAATATTGACCAAATATTGACCAATACGTTTTTACGTGCACATATTGTCATTTTATTGAATTGCATTGAAACAGATTCATAAGGAAGATTCGAGGTCTGAATAATCATACAATATAAATTTACCAAAACTTCATAATTTGCTCACTAGAATACTTAATTTAATCAGATAAATTAGTATAAATTCTTCATAATTTTTTTTTCTATTTGATTAGAGTTACAATTTATTGACACTAGATTAAGTGCATAGTCTTCGTGGAAACGATTTCCTACTTTTCACTTTATTACTTGTTCACGATATTATATACTTGTGGAAAACCAATGATCACCTACCTAATATGATGGGGGCGCTAGCACATAAAAGAACCATACAATCCAGTTTACATATTAATTGAACCATACAAGTCTAACTTAGAAAATATTTGTGCTTGTAGAGTGTATAACATGGGATTCAAACTATTGTTGAATTCAAAAATGTTAAAATTGATGATATTGATGATTACTCTTCTTATTCACAAGAACCTAAGATTTAGCATTTGGAGGGACATGTTGAAGGTACTTAGAATATTCAAGAAAACTGTGTTGCAGATTTTGGAAATAGAAGTTAGCCAGAACTTCTAGTGCTTGATTATGGAGATTCTAAACTAGCCACTGTAGGTAACCAACCCACCAGAGATAGTGAACTATAGGATAGAAGCCAAACTTCCACTGGGATTCAAAAGGCACATCCTTTGTAAAATGTGCTCTCTGATCATGGAGATGGAATGATGACCACACAGAGACTTATTCCAGAACTCGAGAATGTGTGCTACATTTCACATATTGAATCCAAAAATATGATTGAAGCAATTGGTGATGAATCTTGGGTATTAGCATTATAGGAAGAATTGACTCAATTTCAGTATGGAAGCTAGTGCCTCAGCCAATAGATACAAACGTGATTGGAACCAAATGGATCTTCAAGAACAAATCAGATGAGCATGACAACATTGTCAGAAACAAGGCACAACTGGTTGCAGGAGTGGACGTTGAAGAGACTTTTGTACTTGTGGCCAGACTTGAATCTATTAGACTTTTATTGTCTATTGCATGTCAATTGGGATTCAACTTTATGAGATGGACATTGAGAGTGCCTTTCTAAATGAAATTTTAAATGAAGAAGCCAACGTTGAGCAATCAAAAGGACTCATTAATCCATATATTCCTGATCAAGTATTCAAGCTTAAAAATGCATTGTATGGGCTGAAACAAGCTCCTCGAGCTTGGTATGAAAACTAACTATGTTTCTACTTGAGAAGGGATACAAGAGAGGTGGAGTTGATAAAACATTGTACATCAGACAGCTCAAGTTCGAATTAATAGTGGCTCAAGTATATGTTGATGGCATAGTATTTGGATCCACATTTGAAACAAAATCAAGGGAGTTCATTAATCTTATGCAAAACGAGTTTGAAATGTGTATGGTTCGTGAACTAAACTATTTCTTGGGTTTTTCATGGTTATGAAGGTTGTTGGAGGGATCTTTATCTCACAAATTAAGTATGCGAAGAATCTGGTTAAGAAATTTGGCCTGAAAAAACACCTAGGCAGTTGGACTCCCATGGCTATGTCCTTAAAGATCTACAGAGATGAACATGGCAAGGACGTCAACCCCATCCAATACAGAAGCATGATTGATAGCTTGCTATATTTGACTACAAGCCGTATTGACATAACTTTCAGTGTTAGAGTCTGTCCAAGATATCAAGATAAACCAAAGGAGTTTCATTTGACAGCTGTTAAAAAAGTTATTAGGAGCTTGTTTGGTAGATATTAAAATCGGATTAAAATTGAAAAACTAGCCGTTATTGTTGACTTTTATTAGACGAATTGGACCCAATAACGACTATATATTCAATTTTAATTGGATTTTAATCACTACCAAACAAGCCTTAGATAAGTTAATAGCACATTCAATTTTGGTTTATGGTGTGCTAAAGATTCAAACTCTCATCTTGTAAGATATACAGACGCTAATTAGGTAGGGAACATGGATGATAGAAAAAGCACATCTGGAGGTTGTTTCTACATGGGTTATAATCTTATATCTTGCCAAGTAAGAAATATAACTTTATTTCCTTTTCTATTGCTGAAGCCCAATGCCAGTAGTTGTTGTACACAGCTACTTTGGATGAAACAAATGCTCAGTGACTATGATATTGAACAATATTCTCCTACCATATTTTGTGATAATACTAGTGCTATAAACATCTTTAAGAATCTTGTTCAGCATTCTAGGATTAAGCACATTGACATTCAACACCACTTCATCAGGGACTTAGTTGGCAAGAAGATAATTATCTTAGAACACATTTACACTGAAGGACAAATGGCTGATTTACTCAATAAGGCTTTAAATACTATCAGATTTGAAATTTTGCCAAAAAACATGGGCATATGCATGATGCATTAAACCCTTTTGATGTATATATCTTTTATTTTTTTTATTTTGTGTGTTCACCTTGTTCGCATGTGTTTTGCATTTATATGAAAAAAATTGGGGCTTTTCTTACAAATATCAAAAGATATAAATTTCTGATTGGCTTATCGTTGTTGAGATTAAATGAATTCTCCAATCAGTGTGGTGTTCTCACTTTAACTTATGGTAAATTATTGTCAGATAAGTAAACTTATTAGGATCTTGTGATTGATTCAATTGTGACCATTTACTGACTAGATTGTCATCTATGGTGACAAGTGTTTGAATGTTGACCAATGATTAGTATCTATAGCTCTTTGCTTTGTAATATGATGCTGTGTAAACATGCAAGTTCATTGGAGGAGAGGGCTACTACCATAGATGTGTGAAGTCGTTCTTGATAATGAACATAAATTATGAGAGAAGAGCTACTACATATGGCTGTGAAAGTCAACTCCTTGAATTAACAAGATTGTTAAATAAAAGAAAATTGAAAGAGTCAACATATGAGCATTAAAAAGAATATTGAAAAATTTATATACATGCTGAAGCCTGGTACACACATAGGTCAAGTTCAGGTGATGGCTAATTTGAAATACACTTCTACATGTAGTTACTACAAGTGTCAATTTTGGTTAGGATATGATTCATAATTATTATTCTAGTGGTCCTATCATACACTCCTATCTTAATTTAGAAAATTAATTGAGTTAACTGTGAGTAGACACCTGAAAGGAAATTTTATGATTATCTTGAGAATTTTAAGTTGATTGTGTGAAATTGATTTGACAAACTTGCCCAAAAATATTGTGATTGATTGAATTTTGGTGAATCTCATTATTTATGTGTGACTGACACGTGGACTCATTGGTGTTAAATTTGATAGTTAAATCTTACCTGCATGTAATAGAGGGATATTAATTTTTCAAATTTTAGAAATTAAATCTAATGGATTGCAAATAGACCAGTTTGCCAAACCAGAAATTAGGGTTGTATGAAATTGAATTTAAAAGATTGATTTGCCTTAAAATGAATTTAAAATGTGGAAAATCAATTTTAAAATCTAGGGATTATGTAATAACCTGCCTAAATTCAGTTTTGAAATTAACTCCCCCATGCATGTTGTTATTTGTAGTTACCAAAATGCAATTTCTATAAACTTTGTAGTTCTCCCTTTTTGATTTTCACACCTGAGGCACGATTCCTTCTTTGCACACCACAAATACTATAGTTCAAATTCATCTTTGTGCTTGATCTCTCTGTGTTCTTGTGCTTTCTTATACATATTACAATGACAAAGACTAAGGGTAACAAGGACAAGTCAGGCAAATGTGAGATATTCACTACTGCTAAAACCTGTCTTATCACATTTTCGTGACAAGGAAGGCCAATTACGCCGCCCAAATGCCAACTGAACCTATTCAGTTGGATATTGAAGAGGAGAGGTCTATTATCCCATGTAAGCCTACTGTAGTAACCTCCGCATTTGAATCCTCTAAGAAGAGTACTCCTCATACTGCACTGCGTCCAGTCAGACAGAGGAATGAACTTGTTTCCCCAGAAGGTTTATTAGGAAAAACAAAAGTGAATCATCTAATGATGATAATGAGGGCAAAGGAACTGACACTGAGGATGACATTGGCAATTATCATGGTTCTAGGAACAATGAGGAAAAATCAAAACAAAAACTGCAGAGAAAAGGGCCAGTCCTAATGCAGTTGAAGAAAATCAAACCATAGAAATCCATGCACCAGTTAATGATGATACTAAAATATCTAGCTCCCAATTTGAGCCTTCTAGTGAGGAGTCTGCTGAATCTTCTAATAATACTTCACCGCGAAAGAAAAGGGCAACAAATGAAGAAAAGGGCAAACAGAAGATTGGGAAGAGTTCAGAAACCCCTGTTCCAGCCAGTGTAGACACTTTGTGACTCCTCTAAATTATTGTTTTCTAACTGAAACCAATGAAACCTTATTTGTGTCTTTTACAACCCATAGTAAAATTATCGAGGAATTAAAGGTGGTCCTTGAGGAATTTGTTACATTGGGCTTGGACAAGTTGGTTGAATTTCATAAATTGGAGAAATTGCTTACATTTGATGGAAATTTGATGAGACAACTATTAAGGATTTCTATGCCAATATTCCCAAAAATATAGGCAAGACTAGAAATCCCTTTAGGTAGGAACCTATGTCTGGTGAGGTTGATTTCTTTTAGCCCATCAGTACTTATGGAGTGGTTAGGGATAGATGAAGTTGTGGAGGTCAGTGATGAGGAGCTTACCAATGATGTGGTTGCTTTAGAGCATGAATTGGCCAGACAAAATTGAAAATTTGACTGCCTCCAGGCTCTTGCCAAAATACAAAGTTCTTTTCAAAATTCTTATTCATAAGTTTGAACCATTTACTCACCGCTCTGATCTGTCTCACGAGAGGGCTGTTACATTGTTTAAATTGGGAACAAAGTTGGGCTGGACCTGATTAAGTTGATATTCTGACAGAATTGTATACGATGGACCCATGAGAGCAAAGCAGTACAAGCTACCTGTTGGGGATTCGATCCCTGGTCATTTGTGCTACCTTATTAATGAAGAAAGTGTGTTTTGTTAAAACACGTTTTTACTTTTATTCACAAAACTGGATCTGCTGACACGTGCTC
>CAIGRB010138283.1:207543-243443 GCA_903798255.1 Fraxinus quadrangulata
TTTATTTTCGCAGATTTATTTACAGTCACTTTTTGGTTTCTGTTGTCTTGATTCTAAAATCTGTGGGTCTTGGCTCCTTTCACTACCAAACCCCAGTTTGATCCACTATTACCTAGCTGATTTGGGAATACCTGATATGCCTACTGACATACATTCTACGACATACCTACCTTGGGGGTGTCAGAATTTGCTAACTTGAATGTGATGCCTAATCTTATTCCCAAAGTTCCTAAACATGTGTTGTCTAATGAACATTCTGAAAGGCTGGATATACTTGAGGGACACCTCAGGGTTGTAAAAAATCAGGTGGGTCAAATGTTTATAGAAATCAAAAGCCTGCTGATGATTTTAAAGTGATTCACAGGACATTGGAGACACTTGCACACCTGGATGATGGAAGGATCAAAGAGGCATGTGAGAAGTGCACTCCAAGTTTCTCAAAATATTAGTCTGAGGAGCCTATAGTAACTAATGTTGCACCAGATGCCATTGCTAGTCCTAATCATGCTGCACCAGAAAGCACAGGGTTTTGACCTCCCTCCAGGTCAAATTGAAACTGTGAATACTTCAGCACCTATTGCTTCCCACAAACATGGTGGTGATTCCAAGACGCTTGGTGCAAAGAAATCAACGAAGTAATGATGCCTATAGTTCTGTTCTCTTGATCTTTAACTTTCTGATCTATCTATTTGATTTGGTCCTGTGTATTAACTATTTGTGTTACACACATGGATGATAGTATTAATTCAATTACTTGTGTTTGGTTGGTTGGTACCCTCCCCATGTTGATAGTGTACTTTCAATTTCAAAATGGGGGAGTAGGTGAAATTTTTTATGGTTGAAAACGTGAAGTACATGGTAATATGTAGTGTAGCTTTAATTTTTTTTTTTTTTTTGGAATTTGATGTAGTATTGATACACTACATTATGCTATTGTTGCTTGTTCAAATTTACTACATACTATTTGCTTTCGATTCACTATATATTACTATATGGAACATTGTATTAATTCATGACTTTCTGTTAATGAAATGTGTGAGCTAGGGGGTGTGATGTGTTCTATGTAAGAATGGACTAAGGGAGAGTAGTTCATGTACATGAATTGATCAACACTTAATGTACACTTGCAAACATAAAAATTCAAAATTTGATTTTTGAAATTAAGTTAAGCCAAAGGGAGAAATTGTTGGTAAGATAAATTTCATATTTTTACATTTTATTTTTATTGGCTTATTTAATATACATAATGAATTTTAAAATGTCACGAAAATTGCCCAAAAATGAAAACAGTATACACACCAAACAGGCAATCCAGTTCTAATTAACTGATGGTTAGATATTTCAACAGAAATTACGACTGCGGTTTTTAAGGTTTTAACTCTCAAAACGGGAATATTTTTTTGTTACCATAATCCAGCTTATATAGAATTATTCACTTTCGTCCTAGATTTTTTTTTTTTTGATAAGTCAATTAAGTAAATTTAAGGAAAGATTGATTTAATATTAAACTTTCCTTAAGTTTATTTATTACCGTATCAAAAAATTCTTTTGTGATATGATTATATATTTACTGTGTTTCATTATTTAACTTTTAGGTAAATTTTAATTCTAATTTTGATGATTACTTTACTAAAGGAAGAAACGAGAAAAGGATTACAACTTTGAAAATTTGTCCGAGTCCCATGACCTAGCTACTGCGCATCCTGTCATCTTTCAACAAGTGTGACCAGACAGCATAGTTGAAAACTTTCATAGCCAACCATTAATCTTCAACCGTATTTGATGAAAACAAAACAAGAGCGTGTACAATCATATTCATTGATCAAGCTGTTTGACATGAGATAAGAATGGTGATTCTTAATCCAAGTGATGGTTGTAGTCGAGAACAATAGTGAAGTGACAATAAAGTTAAGATCTGGGGTCTGATTTCACTTCTACTACAATTTAAAAGAAGAAGAAAAAGAGGAAGTTGTTCTTAGATTTCTTTTGAACTTTTATTTATTAATTTTGTGAAAGTACAAAATTGAGATCAATGTATTTTTTAACTTTTGATTTAGTATATTGTTTGACCCGTGGCATGAGGGTCGTTGATGTTTCCTTTTGGGGTTTACCATGTTATATCTGGTGTTCATGTTTTAATATGCTAGTTAATTTCAGCAATTAATTAAAGCTTTAGAACATAGATACAATCTGCACATTGCAGTCAGAACTACTGAAAAATATTATGGGTGCTTTTTAAACTGAGTAATTAAAATGATTTTTTAATTTCCTAGGTTTTAAAATTTACGAAGATAATGCTCCATTACATGAAAAATTGAGTCACATGCACGAGTGCCTAGCCATGGTAGAGTACTGATGGAAAGGAACATCAAGTCGGCGTAAAAAGGAGCAAACTATTCCACAGCAAATGTTCTAATCACTGCACAAATTAGCATCTGCTAGTGTTAGTGAATTGTTATCTACTGAGCGTGCTGCGAAGCTTGCAAAAGAAGCTGCAGTCCTAACCGCAGTCGAGATTGCTGACCCATTGATGAAAGAGTTGTGTCGATGAACTGTTGCGTTCAGGTAGCAATGCTTAAAACATGGAAACATCACTTCTTCACATTTTAGTTCTAGCAAACCGGGACAATGGGGAATCCTTCGCAGCAGCACGGATTTGGAGACTAAGATTGGATGGATTATTACCCTGCTTCATGGACTGTTACTGGCCAGCTGATTAATAGAAAGACTCCCATCCATGGTTTATAGGTCCCGGGCTGCAATTTGATTAGGTAATTTTTCTCAAGTTCTTGCTGACTTCATTTAAATTTGGACTGTTTATTATGTGAAAAAGTATTCATGTTTACAAAACTTATTTCCAAAAGTGAACAGCCCGCTTCTATCTTTCATTGCAAATAATTTTTTTATTATTGTTCTCGCCAAGCCTGGCAAATTGTTATTGACAAAGATTGACTAATGGTTGAGGAACTTGCCTCTCTCCTCGATCACGACAATATAGTGTGGATGATGTCGTGCAATAAAGTTGCATCAGATATTGTGCAGTTTTATTTCTCCCATTTCATTCCGTGCGAATTTCTGAACCCAACGATTTTATGGGCAGGGCCGGTCCTGTAATTTTTGGGGTTCGAGGCGAACTCCCAAAATTGGGTCCCAAAATCAACGTAAATGCAAAATCCAACAGTATTATGCAATATATTGCTAACTTAACGGTGATACTAAAATCCAATAGTGTATTATGCAACGTATTTGCTAATGTAAATGCGAAATCCAACGTAGTCTACAGGTATTCATTTTCCTAGCTCACGTACTGTTCTGATACCAAATGTAATGTTGAAACTTATAATTCCTTAACTTCACTTAGTTCAATGATCAAACAAAGAGTATTAAATAAAACTCAACACCCATTGGATGAATTATAACAAACTGAACGTAATACAACTGAAATTAGATAAAGAAGAAAAGGAGGACATGAGAGGAAGAGACTTGGAGAAGAAGATAAGAAATAATGTCCCAAAAATCTGCCTTCCTTCTCTCCGTTCTGTCTTATATGACAGGGAACAAAACAGCACAAAACAAAAGAAAATGCCAATACAATTTAATTCCAACCTAAAACGACACTGTTTACGTTAATAAAACGACACCGTTCTTTCTCTTTCTCGTTCCTGGTTCTGTGACTTCGTTTCTTCTTCTGGTTCCAATTCCACTCCTTCTCCCCTCTCTCATAACATAATTAATCAACCAATCGATATGAATCGTTCCAGAGATAATTATTGCTATTATGGTTAGAAAAAAGGGTACCCCATTGGCTCAGTAGCTCCCTTTGGTCCTCCGCGCAGCCCCAATTGTCAAAACGAGAGTGAAAGTCGCTGTTGATTTGTTTAGGTTATAAAAAAAATATTGGTTATAAAAAAAAAATATAATAATAATAATAATTGGGCCAAAATTGAGTGAGGCCCTCTGGTGTTAGGCTGGGCTTGATCAAATAAGGGACCAAAAAATGAGGCACCTTCACTTTTGGGCATGAGGTGCAAGCCTCATCCGCCTCGCTTTAGGGCCGACCCTGTTTATGGGGAACCATCTTGGTACAGGAGGCACTTGGAGGATAGGGGGATTTGGCCCATTGCAATTTTCAGATGCTTCTCCATTTTTGTCACTTACGCTTTGAGCTTACTAGTGGATAGGTATATATGTATGAGCATGTGGCCATGTTCATATTCGATTTAGCTCACGCTAAGAGAATAAGTAAAGTACAACTTGTGTTTGGTCATTCTCTACAAACAATTTCCATTTACTTTTCAATGTGCTTTGCAATCTCCGGTGGATCTTGGGAAGACAGTATTGAAGTCGAACCAAACTACAACAACAACGCGGAGCACCAATTTCCATTCGTTTAGTATTTTGTCATTTCACCTTAATTTAAAATTTTCGTTGGCAGCAACTCTCTATCTCTATTTGGGTTTACAATATGCTTATAAAGTACTTTGTCAGCTCCGTGAAACACTCAGTGAGTAACATATGAATTGCGTGTGAAATTGGATTGTAAAGGTGCCATAGATGGAACACACATAAGGGTTGTGGTGAAGACAATAGACAAGGTCAATTATTGTGGAAGAAAAGGTTTTCCAAGTCAAAATGTCTTAACCTGGAATTTCGATATGTGTTTTGCCTTTTTATGTACTGGACGTATGTTGTTACCATTTATATGCGTTGAAAAGTTATGAAGTTTTCTTAATCAAATAAATCCTATTTGACTTCTTTGGTCACTGCTTTCTTCATATTTGTCATTGGTTCTGTTACTGTTAAAAAATAAACCAAATTAATGATCACTGAAATTTTCAAGAATCATTAACTGAACTTTATTTTAGTCCAGTGTCTATTAGTATTCCAATAATTGATTAAATAATTTAAAGAGTCTTCTTGCATATGTAATAACCACATTTATTCTAATACATTTCTCTATGTCCTTTAGTGTATATAAATTGGAATGTAATGTAGTAACCTTTCAAGGCAATAAGATTAAGTATTTCTGATAATATAATTCCCAAATTTGGACATATTTTCTTAAAGAAAAATCAGATTGCTTTCAAGCTTTCAAAGATTTTAAAGCTGAAGTTGAGAACTTTTTTGGATTTCATATTAAAACATTGAGAACTGATCGTGGGACTGAGTATCTTTCGAGGGACTTTGAAAATTTTTGCAATTATCTTGGAATAAGACATGATCTGGCTGTACGTTATTCACCACAGCATAATGGAGTTTGTAAAAGAAAAAAATCAAATCATTATGAAAATAGGAAGATGCAAAGCAACTATCACAAGAATTCAGGGTAGAGGCACTTGCTTGTGCAGTATGATTCTAAAACAACAGTTTCACGCCTAAAGACCTTTGGTTGTTTTGCTTTTACCCATATTCTAGAAGCTACAAGGAATAAATTGGACGATAATTCCCAAAAATGCATTTTTGTTGGATATAGTGAAAGCTCTAAAAGTTATAAATTGTACAATCCATTGATGAAGAAAATTGTGATAAGTTGGGATGTAAAATTTGATGAAAATGCAACTTTTGAAGGTAACAAGAGCATTTAATCAATAATTTTTCAAGAAGGGGATAACACTTCAAATGAAAACTATGGCATTTCTTCATCTCCAAGTTGTGGATCCTTTCACCTCTAAGTTCTTCTAGAGGAGAAGAATATGATGAAAACCACCAAGAACAAGAACGAGAAGGTTGCAAGAAATCTATTAATCTATAGAGGATACTCATGAAGAGGTGCTGTTTTTTATTCATTTTATGTAGGAGAGGATCTAATTTCATAGGATGCAGCAATAAAAGAAGAAATATGGAAAAAGCTATGAAGTAAGAAATTGATGCCATCGAAAAGAATAGTACATAGGAGCTCACAAATCTACCATCAAACAAGAAGCCTATAAGAGTAAAGTAGGTGTTCATGACTAAACTCAACCCTGACAATTCAATCAATAAACACAAAGCTCGTTTTGTAACAAAGGGGTATATACAAAGAAAAGGAGAAGACTACAATAAGGTATTCGGTCCAGTCTCTAGACTTGACAATATTTGGCTTATAATTTCTCTAGCTACTCAAAGTAACTGGAAGCTCTTGCAAATGGATGTTAAGTGTACGTTTTTAAATGGTTTTATCCAAGAAGAGATTTATGTTGAACAACCATCCGGTTCTATGAAGGACGGAGAAGAGCATAAAGTTTACAAGTTGAAAAATGCTTATTCGGTTTAAAACAATAGCCAAGGGTTTGGTATAGTATAATCAATGCATTTTTGAAACAAATGGTTTGCATAAAAGTCCACATGAACATTCTCTCTATACCAAAAATGGTCCTGATAGAAGTTTCATAATAGTCTTTATGTTGATGATCTTGTCTTCACCGGAAAAAAATTGGCTATGTTGGATGATTTTAGAGCTTTGATGATGAAATAATTTGATATGACTGATTTGGTAAAATTACATCATTTTTTGGGTAATGAAGTATACCAACCAGAAAGTGAAATTTTTATTACTCAAGAGCAGCATGCTAGAGAGATTCTAAAAAAATTTAAGATGGAATTAGCGAAGTAAAGCTTGTTAATACCACAATGTTCAGGAGCTTAGTGGGAAATCTAATGTACCTCACAGCCACAAGACCTAATATCATGTTGGCTATGAGTTTAATAAGAACATATTCAGAACATTTGGAAGCTGCTAAAAGAATTTTACGATATGTAAAGGGGACAATCGATTATGGCAATTTTTATCAAGCAAATTTTCCAACTACACTCTTTGGATACACTAATAGTGATCTTATAGGAAGTGTTGATGATAGTAAAAGTATGTCAGCTTATGCCTTTAGCATTGGGAGAGAGTAATTTGTTGGAGATCCAAGAAACAACCAATTGTTGCTCTTCCAACAACGAAAGCTGAATATATTGCGGCATCTTTTACATGCTACCAAATGTATGGTTACGAGGCATTTTGGATAATCTAAACCACAAACAAGATGTTCCTACAACCCTTTTGTGTGACAATAATTCATCATTTTCTCTTACAAAGGAACCAATTCTACACGGCCACCTAAACACGTTCGTATGATGTATCACTTCTTGAGAGAGCTTGTTCATGATAGAATAATTCAAGTCAAACACTGCTAAATAGAAGATCAAGTAGCAGACATATTTACAAAATCAGTTGAAGGTCAAAACTTCAAGAAACAACTTGCGAGACTTGGAAGCAAATTTGGTTTACGGGACGCAATGTTAGAAAATAAACCAAATTAATGATCATTGAAGTTTTCAAAATCATTTACTGAACTTTGTTTTAGTCAAGTGTCTATTAACATTCCAATAATTAATCGAGTAATTTAATCTTTGATATGTAATAGTTATATTTATTCTGTTGCATTTTCCCGTATCTTCTAGTGTGTATGAATTGAAATGTAATATGTAGTAACTTTTCAAGGCAATAAAATTAAGTATTTCTGATAATATAATTCCCAACTTTGCTTGCTTTCAGTTACATTTTCATTTCGTTATTGGCCCCTTTGTATTGCTCGATGATGAAAAATATTCACTCTGATATTGACTAATATTTTTATTTTACAACATTGTACGGCTTTCTCTAATTACACACCTTAGGTTTTAACTCCTCAAAACTCATTTTGATAAAAAGAAAAGAAGTCAAATTCATCTTTGATGACACTCTTGATTCAGCTGGCAAAAATACACAATCGTAACAATTATGCAATCCCAAATTTGGGGTATTAGATAGTAGAGTTTCTTAATTTTTCAGTAACTGCAGTACTTTTAAGTAAATTTCAGATTTTGTTACATTGCAAAAAATCAATGGGTATATCAAGGTTTATCAAACTGAGATCATCTTGATTGGTTTCAGAAATCAAAACACACTAATTTGTTTCAAATTCAAGCTAGCAACTCTTTTTTCGAGTGTAAAAGTTATGTCAACGCTAAATTTATGAGGTTTTATGAAGTTTTTTTATGTGTATACTAAGGTTCAAAACGGATTTCGATTCACCAGGAGATCCAGGTGACTTTTCTTTACCAATTTAAGGACCTTAAGAAGCTGCGCATGATGGGGCACTAGTTTTCAACTCTAGCTTCCAAATTATCAACGCTAATTGCAAGGTTTAGGTTCAAATCAGGAGGGGAAAATGAAGAGGAGTCTCGCACGGGGGCATTATACAGCTCATATCTGGTTGTTTTAATTTGAAGTTCCTAATCTTGTCTTACTGCAGTGCAGTAACTAATAGAGGGATGGAATGTTTAGTTTGTCTAGAAGAACTTTCAGGCCTAGAATTGTGCGCGGCCTTCCGAACATTACATGTACTCGCTTATGAGCAGTTGTAGCTCGATGCAGAAGACTTGTAGAATTGGATCTAAAACATTGTTGGAACATTGACGATTCAGGATTTTGGGCTCTTACTTAGTCTACTATTTTTCTATTGTGTAATTGCACATGTAAACTTTCTAATTGAGTCAAAAAGTTTTCTAAATCAGAAATGTTAAAAAATATGTGCCATATATTTCACATATTATTTTTATAATATATGGATCGATTTTAAATGTCAAGGAAATTTCCAAAAAAAATAAAAATAAAAATTGGAACATGAGAAAAGTCCAAATGGCAGGCAATTCTAACTGACTCGATATTAAGTATGTGTAACAAAATGTTGAAGCTACGGTTTTAGGGTTTTAATTTTTAAAAACAAAAACTATTTTTCTGTTACCTTAATGCAGCTAATAAAGAATTATTTACTTATCATCCTATGTATTCCCTGATAAGTTAAATGGGTAAATATAAAGTTAGATTAATTTACATATTAAATTTCCTTAAAACTACCTATTAACATATCAATAATATCTTTTGTGATTTGATATATTCTTTTCGTGTTCAGTGTCCTTTGTTTTAGGTAAGAATTAATTCTAATCTTGCTAATCGCTTTACTTGAGTAAATGAAGAAAACAAGAATAGAATTACCAGCTAGAAAAATCTGTTCAAGTCCGGCGATTTAGCAGCCACGCATTCTGTCATCTTTCAGCACGGGCATACGGACTCCATGTGTTATTGATCATATTCAAAGCAAACCGTTCTTCTTCAACCGTATTTGGAGAAAACAAACAAAGTGTGTAAATGTACAATTCTATTCATTGATCAAACTACTTGGCGTCGGTTAAATAGTGAAGTGGCCATGAATTCAAGACAGAGGGGTTTGATTCCACTTCTATAACAAGTCAAAAGAAGAAGAAAACAAGGGAGTTGCTTTTAGATTTCTTTTGATTAATTTTTTGGTTAATTTTGTGAAATTACAAAACTGAAAAATATTGTATTTTTGATCAATTAAATTAGTGGATTGTTTTAATTGTGGCACAGGGTCCATGGATGTTTTCCTTAGGGTTTATATGTCACATTTGGTGTTCATATTTTAATTTATTAGTTAATTTTCGCAATTAATTAAAACCATTGGAACACAGATTCAATCTACTCGTTACAGTTAGAATTGCTTAAAATTGGTCAAAGGATATTCTAACGGTCTCTTGTCCGCTGTTTAAACTGAATAATTAAAAATGGATTTTTAATTTCCTGGTTTTAGAATTTACATTTTATCAAAGCGGGTTCACTTTTAAAAAGTGTGATCCATGAAAAACCTAGTAATGGATAAAGCACCATTTAGACATCCATCTTAGACGGGATGAGCAATTCTTATTGGAAGATGGATGTTGGTCTTTGTCCAATCCTTAGATAAAAAGTTTGACTTTTTATCACGTATGTTTATAAAATACCCACTATAACTGAAAATGGGAAAGAAAGAGAGAAAAATATTGTAGAGTGGGGAACTACATATTTTAGCAATGTTATTTCGAAATATTAAGGATGAAATCAACCATAGGTCAACAAGTCGGACCAAGTAATGTCTGTTCAGAATGTATGACACCAAGAAGAAATATGGAGACTAAACAAGTTTTAATGTCACATTTCTTGCAATGATGGGGTTCATTAAAGGAGGAGTAGTTGTTGCAATTGAAAAAGTGGCCTTAGCTAAAGTTTTGAAAGAAAAGAAAATCAAGTTTTGGAGATTCTTGCAAAACTGGACCACACCACACCAAGGAGAGAGTTAGACAACTGATCAATGCATCAGCCCACCTAGGTGAAGTTCTTAGTTATGGAAGAACATCAAATATCAAAGAAGGCTTAAGTTATGAAGTGAGAGAAAAAAGAGAGAATCCACTCATTTGAAGTATGTTAAAGAAGATGGATATGATAAACCGCGAAGACAAGCATCTGAAGTTGCATCGAAATTACCAAACAAAGCTACTGGCAATAGGATAGCATCAGTGCCTGACTCTCACCCACATCTCTTAGTACCTCCAAACACTTGATTCAGATCATGTCATCAGATTATCAGGGAAAGCTTCACTCTCATAATCATGTAAGTCACAACAACATCCTGGTCAAATGTACTTTTCGTGATTAGTATGGACATGATTCACTTCATTGTTTATGGCACAAAAAATAATATCATATTAAAAGAGTTAACTTACTGGTACTTTAAAGCAAGATCATATTGCTAAGGCAGGTATGGGTAAGAAAAAAAAAGATCTTAGTTGCTCTATTATTAATATAGCCTATAAATCTATTGTGCTTAACTCTTGGTATTTTGACAGTGGATGTTCCAGACATCCATGCTAATCAATTTTAAAAGTCATGTAGGTGTTACTTGTTATTTTTGGGATGGTGTCCAAAGTAAAATTGAGTACAATTATGATAGATGGATTACCCGTGTTGAATAATATGTTGTTTGTAGATAACTTAAAAGCTAACCTGATTAGTGTACGTCAACTTTGTAATGAAGAACTCATGGTAACGTTCATTAAAAGTACATATAAGTATCTGAAAATGATGGCAGTTGTGTCATACGTGGTGCTAGCTCTAGTGATAAATGCTATTTGCTTGAATCTAAAATTTCATATCGTGTTTCGAAAGCTGACTTTATAAACCTGTGGCATAAATGCTTGGGACACTTGAACTATGGAGATCTTGTCAGACTTACTTCTCAATGCCCTAAGAGTTCCTAAGCTCACGTAAAACTTGAAGGTGTATGTGGCTCAAGCCAGAAAGGTAAACAAAAAAGAGCTGCACATAAACAAGGTTTGTTTCTTATTACCTCTCGCAACCTTGAATTGCTACATATGGAATTGAAGGGGCCAATTTAGATTGAAAGCCTTAGTGATAAGAGGCATATTTATGTGGTTGCTGATGATTTCTCTCGGTCTTCTTGGGTAGACTTTTTAAGAGAGAAATTCGATGTTTTTGAAAGATTCACATTCTTATCTAAAAAATTGTTTGCTGACAAATGGCTATGTGATGTTGCATAGTAAGAAATTACCTGTTAAATTATGGACTGAAACTGTTAACCTATGTTATTAAAATTGACATAGATCAGCCAATTTGATTGGTGGAACCGAGAATCGGGCACGAAGCTGGGCCGATCATATGTTATTAACCGGATATAATAAAATCATTTAGGTTTCTGCTAAATCGACCAATTTAGCGGCTAATTGGTGAACTGGTGACAATTCTCTAATTTCTTCTGACTTTAATCTAAAATTTTATAATTTCAATATTGTGCTGATGCAATAAAGTCAAAGGCCAATTAATAATTTGTTGATGGTTTGTCGGTTTGGTTTTATAGATGTACTGGAATTACACAAAAAAACTTTGATGTAGCACACTTAAATGGGTTCAATTGCCCAACAAAACCTATTTTCTATTTTCTAAATGTTTGCTTGTTGATTTCAATTTTAATTTGATTTTAGTTCCCAACAAAATAAATTGTAATTTTTACCTCAATCATTTTTAATTAAATTTTAAATTTAATTTAAACTCACTTCGTTATTAGCATAAATATCGTTATACATCCTTTTCTATAAACTCAAAATATTTCAATTTTAACAACATATTAATTGTTAGTTTTGAAGTGTCTTGACTAATTGTATGATGACAAATCTAAACAAAAATAGATATTGTATTAACTTTGAATTAGTAGTATGAAAATCGAAAAAGGTATTGTTATAGTATTTTATTATTTGTGGTTGTATTTATTTATTGCATCCAGTTCGATCCAGATTGAAACTTCTGATCATTAACCCTTTATTTTTTCCAGGTCGATGCCCTTGATCTATTTTTAAAACATTGATGTGAATACTGCTGGCAATATTCTAAATCGTGTATCCTTGAGAATTGTTACCTCACAAATACCTTACGAAATTTGGAAAGCTAGGAAACCAAATGTCAAGTATTTTCACATGTCTGAAAACAAGTATTATATAAATAATGATAGGGACCATTTGGAGAAATTTGATCCAAAGAGTCATGAAGGAATGTTCATTGGCTATTCAAAAAATATTCGTGCTTATAGAGTGCATAACATGAGGATTCAAACTATTGTTGAATCCATCAATGTTAAAATCGATGATAGTGACAAGACTCAAACTAACTGTGACAAGACTTGAATCTATTAAACTTCTATTGTTTTTTGCTTGTCAAATGGGATTCAAACTTTATCAAATGGAAGTGAGGAGTGCTTTTTTGAACAAAATCTTGAATGAAGAAGCCACATAGAGCAACCAAGAGGATTCATTGATCTATATCATATTGACTATGTATTTATGGTCTAAAACAAACTCCCAAAACTTGGTATGAAAGATTGACTATATTTCTACTTGAGAAGAGAGACAAGAGAGGAGGAGCTAATAAAATCTTGTTCATCAAGCAACTCAAATATGGAATAATAGTAGCACAAATATTGATGACATAGTGTTTAGATCTACATTTGATATAAAATCAAAGGAGTTTGTCACTCTTATGTCAAACGAGTTTGAAATTATCATGGTTGGTGAGCTAAACTATTTCTTGGGTTTGTAGGTTAAGCAGGTTGATACAGAAATCTTCATCTCACAGGCTAAGTATGAGAAGAATCTAGTGAAAAAATTTGGTCCAGAAGATATCAAAGTAGTCACGATTCCCATGGCTACAATCCTTAAAAATCTGCAGATATGATGACCAGGACAAGGACATCGATCTCAACATGTATAGGAGCATGATAGACAATCTACTGTATCTGTTTGCAAGTCGTCCTGACATAGCTTCAGCATTGGAGTCTGTACCAGACATCAAGCCAAGCCAAACCAAAGAAGTCCTACTTGGCAGCTGTTAAATGAGACATTAGATATGTTAATAGCACTTCCTATTTTGGCTTATGGTACACTAAAGATTCAAACTCTCATCTTGCAGGATATATAGATGTTAGTTGGGCAGGAAATATGGATGATAGGAATAGCGCATCTGGAGGTTATTTCTACATAAGTTACCTTATATCGTGGTTAAGTAAGAAAAAAAAACTCTATTTCCTTGCTACTGCAGAAGCTGAGTATATCGCTATCGGAGTTGCTGTATACAACTACTCTAGAGGAAGTAGATGCTTAGTGACTATGATATTGATCAATATTCTATTACCATGTCCTGTGATAATACTAGTGCTATAAACATAACTAAAAATCTTGTTCGGCATTTTAGGACTAAGCATATTGACATTTGACACCACTTCATTTGGGATTGAGTTAAGAAGAATGAAATTGTCCTAGAAAATATACACACTGAAGAACAACTGGCTGATTTACTTACCAAGTCTTTAAATACTGTTAGATTTGAACCATTATGAAAAGTCCGGGACATATGCTTGATGTATTAAGCTGATTTGATGTACATTATTCTTTTCTTGTTTTGTGTGTTCACTTTGTGTGCTTGTTTTTTC
Source organism: Fraxinus quadrangulata (assembly GCA_903798255.1). Classification (NCBI taxonomy): domain Eukaryota; kingdom Viridiplantae; phylum Streptophyta; class Magnoliopsida; order Lamiales; family Oleaceae; genus Fraxinus; species Fraxinus quadrangulata. The sequence goes on from CAIGRB010138283.1 coordinate 221,382, forward strand.
ATATATTTATTAAAAGAATATATAAAATTGATTAGTCTAGATGGTCCTATCACACATTCACATCTTAATATGAGAAATTGCAACTAAATTGCGAACAAACATCTGAGTGGAAGTTTCATATTATCCTGATAATTTTATGCTGATTGTGAAATTTGCCCAAAATAGAATGTGATTGATTCAATATAGTAAAATTTCCCATTTTTGTGTGATTGAAATGTGTAGGCTTTTTAGCAGTATTTCAGACCACAGCCTAAACTTGGTAGTTAAATCTTATATTCATGAAATAGAAGGATATTGATTTCTCAAGTTTTGAGAAATAAATTTGCTAGAATACGAAAAGATTGGAGTGCCTTGACTAAAACTACAGTTGTACAAAATTGACATTCAAACTTGAATTGGCTAGAATTGAGAATGTAGGGGGCAGTTACGTGAATAATTGCTTGAAAGTAGTGTTTTTAAATTAACTCCATCATGCATGTCCTCATTTACAGTTATTGTTGACCCCTGACAATAGATGTCGGGCCCACTCATGTCAAGTCAAGCACGATTCCGGTGCATTTCTATCGGAATAATGGCAATAGTAAGGAGGAAATGGACTCGAGATGTACTTTGCGGCGAAAAACAAAAATATTCAAACTCCGGCGGGCAGAACAAAAGCAACCGCCTAACAACGATTGTTGGACTGAAATCAAACTAATCTATGTAGCAACAAAATAGAAATATGCGGAAGGATAGATAAAATGCATATAAAGGCTGCTATATTGGGTGTTGGAGTTTACGTTCGATAAACACGCTAAGAATACAAAAAATATTCAATCAAGTATTCATACGAAATTCTCGAGGATGCAAGTGTATATTTCGAATATATGATTATCCAAGTTTCAATCCATGATCCAATCCTCTTTTTTATTATAAGGAGAACCTATTTATACTACCTTGGCCGACGTGGTGACCATTGGATCGGAACCACGTGGTCTCATCTCCCTAACTAACGCTTTACATCACTGTCTAGTCATACAATTAATACATTGATAAAGGGTCAGCCGCCCTGTACAATAGACTAACATACTGATAAACTTTATTACAAGTGTTACATCAATTATTTCTAAGAGATCTTCAAATCTATTATAGGAGAAAGCGTCGGCTTTATGAACTTCGGACGAGTTTGAGAGTTTCGGAGAGATCTTTTGAGATGGTTCTCTAAGTGGAGAGTTTCAACTCATTTATTTACTTCTTTAGGCAATGCGTCAGTAAGTACTTCGGCTTGTAGAGCAACTACTTTAGTTTTGAGGTCCACCTCAGCAAGCACTTCGACTTGTAGAGCAAGGACATCGGTTTTGAGGTCCGCTTCAGCAAGCACTTCGGTTTGTAGTGTATGGACTTCGGTTTGTTTGACCTTTTCGTATTTTGACCTCATGGATCTTTGTTTGACTTTTTTGTTGACTTTTTGCCTACATGACTTATTACGAGGCACTTTTTCTTTGAGTCTCGAAGGCACGGCTTAATAATAGTCCCCCAAGTCTAGGCATGATTATTTATGTAATGCATGGACTTGAAATAAAAATAAACTTCATGGGAGGGTGGTTTTTTACCATACCACAATAGTCCCTTAAGTCTAAATAGATTATTTATGTTATGGTTAGAATTTAGGATATATCTACCTTTTGCACACCATATGTAGGTGTAATTCGAGGTGGTTTACTTAGTAATACTTCACCTCCTGGAACAATTCTGGGAAGGGGGGGTGGGGGTACTTCGGGTGGAGTAATTCCGAAGTTGTAACATCTGAAGTTATACAAATCCGAAGCGCTAGCTGAACTTTCTAAGTTTCTGGACCTAAGTACATTGATGTGTATGAGCTGAGGCTTTTTAGTACTTTAGTACTTCAGACTTTTGTCTGGCTTTGTTTATAATTTGCACAAGTATAGGCAGTTTGCTTGCCTTTCTTTTCCTAAGCATGTGGTTGAGAGGTTCGCTCATGCTGAGACTTCCTAAACAACTTTAGTTGTTCAAGGCATGTTCCACACTTCGCGAGCGCCGATACAGTCCTTTTTTGGAGTTCCTCGTCGAAGTGTCCACGCATCTCTTCATAGGGACGGATCATCTATGAAGAGGCTTCCCCTTTGATTTTTGTCAACAGGAGGTACTTTATAATTTTTTATGAGCTTACTTTAATAAGAGTATTTTTAATTTTCCTAAGCGTGAGGTAGAGTGGTTCGCCTATGCTGAAGCTTTGCCACACTTCGCGAGTGCATATGTGGTCCTTCTTGGGATCCAACTCTTCGTCGAAGTGCTCACGCGTCTCTTCATAGGAATGGATCGTCTATGAACATGCTTTCCTTTTGAGCTTTCTCAATAGGAGATTCTTTTTATTAGTTTTGAACTTGTTCAAATTTAAATTTTCAAATTGCGAACTTTGTTTCATGAGTGAGGGCTCCAAGATAACGCTACATCTTTCTTTATTCAAGGAATGAGAACTTCATGATAATGCATTTTCCTTTATTTAAGGAATGAGGTCTTCAAGTGTTACTCTTCCATTATTTAAGGAATGAGGACTTAATGATAATGCCTCTGTCTTTATTTAAGGAATGAGGTCTTCAAGATAATGCCTCTTCCTTTATTCAAGGAATGAGGTCTTCAAGAGATCGCATCTTCTTTTATTCAAGGAATGAGATCTTCAAGATAATGTCTCTTCCTTTATTCAAGGAATGAGGTCTTCAAGAGATCGCATCTTCCTTTAATCAAGGAATGAGGATTTCATGATAATTTATCTTTCTTTATGCAAGAAATGAAGTCTTCAAGATAATGCCCGTTTCACTATTCAAGGAATGAGGACTTCATGATAATGCATCTTCCTTTATATAATGAATGAGGTTTTCAAGAGATCGCCTCTTACTTTATTCAAAGAATGAGGACTTCACAGTAATACCTCTTCCTTTATTTGAGGAACGAGGTCTTCAAGATAATGCCTCTTCCTTTATTCAAGGAACGAGGTCTTCAAGAGATCGTCTCTTCTTTTATTCAAGGAATGAGGACTTCATGATAATGCCTCTTCCTTTATTTAAAGAATGAGGACTTCATGATAATGCCTCTTCCGTTATTTAAAGAATGAGGATTTCATGATAATGCCTCTTCCTTTATTTAAGGAATGAGGTTTTCTTGATAATACCTCTTCGTTAATTTAAGGAATGAGGACTTTGTGATAAAGTCTCTTCCTTTATTTAAGGAATGAGGTATTCATGATAATGTCTCTTACTTTATCTAAGGAATGATGTCTTCAAGAGATCGCCTCTTCCTTTATTCAAGGAATGTGGACTTCATGATAATGCCTCTTCCTTTATTCAAGGAATGAGGACTTCATGATAATACATCTTCCTTTATTTAAGGAATGAGGTCTTCAAGATAATACCTCTTCCTTTATTTAAGGAATGAAGTTTTCAAAAGATCGCCTCTTCCTTTATTCAAGGAATGGAGACTTCATGATAATACTTCTTCCTTATTTAAGGAATGTGGTCTTCAAGAGATCGAGTCATCCTTTATATTCAAGGAATGAAGACTTCATGATAATGTCTTTTCCTTTATTTAAGGAATGAGGGCCCTTACATGTTGAAGTACTGAAGCATAGGCAAGGATGAGGCCCTCATGCTGAATTGCTGGAGTATAGGCAAGGATGAGGCTCTTCCATACTGAAGAGCTGAAGCATAGGCAAGGATTGGGGCCCTTGTATGCTGAAGTGTTGAAGCATATGCAAGGATTGAGGCTCTTGTATGCTGAAATACTAAAGCATAGGGAAGGATGAGGCCCTTGCATGCTGAAGTACTGAAGCATAGGTAAGGATGAGGCCCTCATGCTGAATTGCTAAAGCTTTCAAGGGGTCATTTGTTTCTTCAGCGACTACTCCTTTTCAGGGAGTCATCCAATTTAAAGCCACTTCTTCAGTGGCCTTCCCCTTTGAGGGGGTCATCCGCTTCTTCAGTGGCCTCCCCATTTCAGGGAGTCATCTTATTAAAGCCACTTCATCAATGGCCCTCATTTTCAGGGGGGTCATCCGATTTAAAGCCACTTCTTCAATGGCCTCTCCCTTTTAGGGGGTCATAATCCGCTTCTTCAACGGCCTCTCCTTTTTAGGGGGTCATCCGCTTCTTCAACGGCCTCCCCTTTTCAGGGAGTCATCCGCTTCATCAGTGGCCTCCCATTTTTAGGGGATCATTTTATTAAAGCCACTTCATCATTAGCCTCCCCTTTTCAGGAGGTCTTACAAATGGATTTCTATCTTAGCATATTCACTTTTTTTATGGAATATTAGCAATCTAAGTACTGATGTCAAATGTCTTTTCTTAGGGCTTCCACTTGTTCTTTTTTCAAGGGTTAGAAATTCCTTTCAATTCACTTCCAACTAGCTTCTTCCCATGACACTCTCATGGTTAAATGTATGGATCTCACAGATGGTGCCAATCTATTGACCCTTGAAAATGAGCCAACAAATGTCTGGCCCACTCATGCCAAGTCAAGCAAAATTTCGGTGCGTTTCTGCCGATATAATGGCAGTAGTAAGGAGGAAATGGACGCGAGAGGTACTTTACAGTGAGACAAAAATTTTCAAGCTCCGATGGATAGGACAAAAGCAACTGCGCTAACAACGATCATCAGACTGAAATCAAACTAATTTATGTAGCAACAAAATAGAAATATGTGGAATGATAGATAAAATGCATATAGAGGCTGCTATATTGGGTGTTGGAGCTTACGTTCGATAAACACACTAAGAATACGAAAAATATTCAATCGAGTGTTCATACGAAATTCTGGAGGATGCAAGTGTATATTTCAAATATATGATTGTCCAAGTTTTAATCCATGATCCAACCCCCTTTTTATTACAAGGAGAACCTATTTATACTACCTTGGCTGACGTGGTGACCGTTGGATCGGAACCACGTGGCTTCATCCCCATAACTCTTTGCTTCACATCACTGTCTATTCATATAATTAATACATTGATAAAGGGTAAACCACGCTATACAATAGGCTGACATACTGACAAATTTTATTACAAGTGTAACATCAATCACTTCTAAAAGACTTTCAAATCTATTGTCAGAGATAGCATCGACTTCATGAGCTTCGGACGAGTTTGAGAGCCTCGGAGTTGAGAGCCTCGGAGAGATCTTTTTAGGTGGTGAGCTTCAACTCCTTTCTTTGCTTCTTTAGGTAGTGCATCAACAAGCACTTCAACTTGTAGAGCAACTACTTCGATTTTGAGGTCCACCTCAGCAAGCATTTCGGCTTGTAGAACAAGGACTTCGATTTTGAGGTCCGCTTCAGCAAGCACTCGGTTTGTAGAGCAATGACTTCGATTTGTTTGACCTTTTCGTATTTTGACCTCATGAATCTTTGTTTGACTTTCTTGTTGACTTTCGGCCTGTGTGGCTTGTTACAAGTACTTTTTCTTTGAGCATCGGAGGTGAGGCGTAACAATTACCTATGTGCAATCACTATAAACTTGAAGTTTTTCCCTTTTGAATCACACAACTAGGGCACGAATATCTCTCAACATTCTATAAACACTTTGAAATCCCTCTTTGCGTTTGATCTCTTCTTTATTTTTGAGCTACCTTTTGTAGACTACAATGGCGAAGACCAAAGGTAACACTAGGAAAAGCAAATTCTCTACTGCCACAAAAAAACCTGTATGTCACAATTCGCGACATCAGAGACCAATCACTCAAGTCCATATGCCGTACGAGCCCATTCAGTTGGACTTTGAAAAGAAGAGGGCTATTATCCTATATGAACGTTCTAAGGCAACTACCACATTTATATTCTCTGAGGAGAGTACTTGTCCTATTGTACCGCGTCAAACCAGATGAATCTTTTGAAACAATTCTACCACCTCCACCACCCAAGAGGAGGGCAGTGAGAGAAGAAAAGGGTGAGTAGAAGGTTGGAGAGGATTAATGTTTCCTCACTGGCTAGGCAGTCAGACCCCGCACTCTAGGAGGTGGAGCCTAAAGTGCCCTTGGTACTCCTACTTCTGACCCTGACTTCTTCAGGTTTGATACCTTCACTAAAAGTTGGCATGCTGATCCCTCTTAATTATTGTTTTCTTACTGAATCAAATGAATCTCTATTTGTGTAATTTACTGCCCATATGAAGTTTATCGAGGAGTTTAAAATGTTTCTTGAGGAATTTCTTAGAGTAGGTTTAGATGATTTGGTTGGATTTCGCACACTACAGATTTTTTTTAACTTTTGAAGGGATATTTACTAAGACAGTGGTGAAGGAGTTTTATGCTAATATTCCAAGAGCATAGGCAATGCAGGCAACCCTTTTAGATGGAAGATGTGTTATTGGGAGGTTTGTCATCTTCAGTTCATCTATGCTAAGGGAATGGTTGGGTATGAATGAAGTTGTAGAAGCTAGTAATGATGAATTAACAAATAATGTTGTTGTTTTGAAGTTGACTGGCATGGATTGGCCATATAAGATTGACAATTTGCCTGCTTCTTGAAGGTATATGAAGAACAAAGAGGAGAAAAAGATAATTTTTTATTTACGCGTGAAGTGTTACATGGCTGGAGATTTTATACAATCAATCATACATCACAAAAGTATTTTTCAACAACTATCTCCACCTACTACCACTTAGCCTTACATGACAGCAACTTAAATTGTTGCAGGACCATACTTTGCTTAAGTTATAATAACTTAGGCTAGAAATAAGTACACAAAACATAGGACAAATGATAACAAAAACATTGGTTTGATGACAACAAAAGTGTCACACAACTATCAACATTCCTCCTTGACACTTTTGTTGGAAACACCAAGACAATTTCGCAATGTTTCAAATCTTCCTTTAGGCAAAGCGTTTGTTAGAATGTCAGCATTTTGATCTTCAGAATTGCAATGCTTCAGGTCTACTTCTTTCATTGCTTGTGCTTCCCTGATTGAGTGCTATTTGATCTTGATATGTTTAGTCCTTCTATGAAACAACGGATTCTTTACTATGGCAACAGCTGATTGAATAGTGTTGCCTCAGTTTGTTTATGCTTCAGATCTTCCATCACTTTCCTAAGCCAGATTGCTTGATTTGTAGCCTCAGATCCATGTACTCTGCTTCAGCAGTTGATTGAGCCACGATTTTTTGCTTGACAAAATTCCATCAAACAATGCTTGAATCAACATAAAACACATAGCCTAAGGTGCTCTTCATGTCATCAATTGATCCAGCCCAATCACTATCAGTAAAACCGATTAAAAACAAAGTTCCTGATTTCCTGAAATTGATTCCCATCTCCTCTGTTCCTTTAACATATCTCAGCACTGTCTTAGCAACTTGGAAATGATTTACTGGTTCTTGTCTGAATCTGGATAACATATTTACAGCCAACATGATATCTGGTCTTGTTGTTGTTGAATAGAGCAAGCAAGCAACCAAACTTCTGTAAAAATTTTCATCTATTTTCTTGGCTCCATCTTCTTTCATCAACTTCAAAGGAGTGTTAACTGGCTTACAATTCTCTATGTTGAACTTCCTTAACACTTCATTAGCATATCTTATTTGGCAAACAAAGATTCCATCTTGTGATTGTTCAATCTCCATTCCAAGGAAGTACTTCATTTCTCCCAAGTCAGTCATCTCAAACACTTTCTTCATTTCATCTTTCACGTTTTCAATCAGTGCTACATTGCTACCTGTGACCAGAAGATCATCAACATACACGGATATGATGATCAACTCCTCCTCCACTTGTTTTATGTAGAGTGTTTGCTCATTCATGCTTTTGATGGAACCAAAGCTGCCTAAGTAATCATCTATTATGCTATACCAAGTCCTTGGAGCCTGCTTTAAGCTGTATATTTGCTTTCCTCAACAAATACACTTTATCCTCCTTTCCAGAAGCCTTCTGGTTGCTTAATGAAATTTTTTTCATTTAAGTGTCCATTTAGAAAGGTTGATTTCACATCCAACTGATATATCTTCCAGCCTTTTTGAGCAACTATGGCAAACAACATCCTTACTGTTCCAAACATGGCCACTGGAGCAAATGTATCGGTAAAGTCAATTTCATATTACTGAGCATAACCTTTTACAACTAGCATGGCCTTAAGTTTGTTGATACAACCATCAGCATTCAGCTTGGTTCTATACATCCACTTAACTCCAATTATATTCTTGTTTTTTGGTCTGTCAATGCCATGTTCCGTTCTTTTCAATCACTTTCAGCTCCTCCTTCATTGCATCTATCCACCCTTGTGAATTAGCTGCTTCAGTAAAGTTTGAAGGCTCCAGCACAGTTGAATTACATGTAGCATAGATATCCTCAAGTGATCTAGTTTTGATCGCTTCATTTTCTGAATCTGATCCACTATCAGGCTCAGCTTCAACTTCAGCTTCATCTTTATTGATAATAGCATCTTCTTCTTGTGGAACCTATCTTGGAACCTCCTATTTGTTTACAGTACTTGATTTCCAATTCCATGAAGAATCTTCATCAATTTTGACATCCCTGCTAGACATCATCGTTTTGGTTTGAGGATTATATACCCTATATCCTTTTGCATTTCGATAATAACTAACAAGGACACCAACTTCAGCCTTTTGACTCAGCTTATTCCTTTTTGCATCAAGAATGTGAGTGTAACATATGCTTCCAAACACTTTCAGACGAGCCACATTATATTTCACTCCATACCATGCTTCATAGGATGTTTTCTTGTCCAAGGCTTTAGTTGGTAGTCTATTAAGAAGGTATGCTGTGTTCATAGCTTCAGCCCAAATTCCTTTGGTACCTTTTTCTCAAACATCAAACATCTGGCAATCTCCATAACTGTTCTATTCTTCCTTTCACAAACTCCATTTTGCTGAGGTGAATAGGGATTAGTCAGCTGATGTTTGATTCCAACTTCATCATAGAATCTACCAAACTGGCTGCAAGTATATTCAGTGCCATTATCTGTCCTTATGGCCTTAATCTTGCAGTCACTTTCATTCTCTACAAAGTTTTTAAACTTCTAAAAAACTACTGCAACTTCAGACTTCATTTTTAGAAAATAAACCCAACACATCCTTGTTAGATCATATATAAAGAGAACAAAATATCGACTGCCATTTAGAGTTGGTGTTCTCATTGGACCACACACATTAGAATGGACTAATTCCAGTTTACATGGAGCTCTTCTTGACTGATTTTTAGGAAATGGCAACCTGGTTTGCTTTCCCAATTGACAAACATCACACACACAAGCATCGTCATTTACTTTTGGCATATTCTCCACAAGTTCTAGGTCATTCAGGTGCTTGAGTGAAGTGTTAATGCATGTCCAAAATGTTTATGCCATAGGGAAGACTCAATCAAAGTACGGGTGAGAGTATGGGCATTTATATTTTTCCATTCCAAAGGGAAGTTTCTATGTTTTATTTCAACTGTCATCAGCTCAAGGTTATTAGGATCCAATATAGTGCATCTACTGTCCTTAAATATTATGGTATAATTCTTCTCAATCAACTGTCCAACACTTACCAGATGTTGATCTATATCAGGCACATAGAGTACATCAGAAATAGATTTGATACCTGATGGCATCTGGACAGAAACTTTCTCAATTCCTCTCACTTCTACATATTCTCCATTTCCAACCTTAACTCTTGATCTGTGTGCATCATTTAATTCCACAAAGATGCTTGAGTTTGAACTCATGTGATGAGTGCATCCACTGTCTAGCAACCAAGTTTCAACTCAGCTGCCAACTCTGTAGTTTATGGCTGAAAAAAGATGCTCCTCATGCTGATTTTCTGCTACTTTAGCCTACTATCCTTCTTTTCCTTTTGGTTTTTACATACCTTCTCCACATGACCAAACTGCTTGCAAGCTCTGCATTGAACTCCTGGTCTAAACCAAAACCACTTTGGAGAATGACCTTTTCTTTTGCAATGAGGACAGGGAGGATACTTTGCATCCTTGCCTGCACCTTTGTTGTTTTCAACCTCCTTCTTCTCGTGTTGTGTTTCTTCACTCCAAGTCGGTTTGACCTTTATGTTTTCCTTTAACAAACAAAGCTCCTTCAACTTGTTCTTCTCGCCTGAAGAGTCTCCTTTGTTCTGTAGCTTGGAGTGCATCACAAGCTCAACCAGGATATGCTTGATAGGTCTCTTAAGTCCTCAAGTGAGGAGATTTTGGATTCATAATTTTCAGGCAAACTTATCAACACCTTTTCTACAACTCTCTTGTCTGGTAAATCATCTCCCAACAGCCTTATTTGGTTCAACACTTTCATCAGTCTATCAACAAACTCCTTCACCGTTCATGTGTCCTTCATCTTCAAGGTTTCAAACTCCCTTCTAAAGTTTAGCACTTGCATCTGCCTTGTTCTTTCATTGCCTCGAAACTCCTCCTTTAATCTGTCCTAGGCCTCTTTTATAGTTTCAAAGGTTATGATCCTAGTGAAAATTGCATCTGAAACAGCAGGTTGAATGCAAGAAAGGGCCTTGAACTTCTTTGCTATCTCTTCACTATGCTGCTTCAACTGAGCAATGGTTGGATTAGCTCTCAATGGTGGCGGTTTTGTTCCTGTTTCTGTGATTTCCCACAGATAAGCCTTCAAGTATGCTTTCATTTTTGCAGCCCAAAAATCATAGTTTTCTCCTGTAAACACAGAAGGTAATGGTGCTGAAAAACCACTTTAAGCCATCTCGCTCACTTATCTGGTTTTCTTTCAGAACACTGCCGTTTTGCAGCTTCTTCAAAGATCAAATTAAGCTCTAATACCACTGAAGTTATATGAAGAACAAAGAGGAGAAAAAGATAATTTTTTATTCACGCATGAAGTGTTACACGGCTGGAGATTTTATACAATAATCCATACAACACAAAAGTATTTTTCAACAACTATCTCCACCTACTACCACTTAGCCTTTACATGACAGCAACTTAACTTGTTGCAGAACCATACTTTGCTTAAGTTATAATATATAACTTAGGCTAGAAATAAGTACACAAAACATAAGACAAATGATAACAAAAACATTGGTTTGATGATAACAAAAGTGTCACACAACTATAAACACTTCCGGACATTTGCCAAAGTATAAAGTCCTTTTCAAAATCCTCTTTCATAACCTTGATCTGCCACATGAAAGGCTTAAGTTGTATGAATTGGAAACTAAGATTGGGGTGGATATGATAAAATTGATTTTTGAAATGATTGTGTACGAGGGACCTAGAAGAGCCAAACATTACAAGCTCTGTTAATGAAAATATATTTCGGATAAAAACCACCGCAAGTGTACAGTTGGTCGACAAGTAATGAAGTGGACCTTTTGAGTCCGAATATCATTCCCACAAGGATTGATTAGTTCTAATTCTAATTATCGTGACCTTAACCGAAACAAATAAAAGAGAATGTTTGTTTTGATGAAATTATAATTGAATTAATGATAAATATGCAAGTATGAATGAATGAATTAACTAAATGCAAATTGGCGATGAATGTAAATTGAAGTTTTTGTTAATATGTGATGAGCATACTAGGATCACAAATCCCTAGCTAATAATTTTTTTAAACCCTAGTTCTACACCTTGACACACAATTGCAATATTGACAAATCAATGTTCCTAAATTATTCAACAATCTCTCTCGAGCAATGTCAAACATATTCTCATATATGACCCAACTATATTTCAATGATGGATGCAGACATACAAAAATGCATGAGTTTCTTTGAACACTTAAAGATTTACATAAGGCATAGCGGTATATATCTATTCCCTATTGGACCTTATGATGATTTATATATATCGGATTTATTTCTTTTCTTTCGAATGCATGAAAAAAATTACCAAACTCACACAATTATCATACACTATAATTATGGAGAAAATAAGATCATATCCATTCAAATATTCAAAACGTGTTTTTAATGTCAAGAATGTAAAACTAAGAATTAAAAATCATGTTACAAAGTTCATCATTATCCTAGCACAAATAAATCTAGCATAGCATGGTGGAAAGAAGAAAATAAGATTCATCGTTTACCTAGTACATATTAATCTAGCCTAGCTTGGTGGAAAGAAGAAAATCAGAAAAATAGAAGAAGAACGACATCACCCCGATTAATCTTAATTGAATTTTCGTGTTCTTGGAGTTGTAATATTCACGTTCTTGCCTCTTTTCTCTCTCAAAACTCTGATAAAATCCCCTCACAAAATTTGTTTCTATAGGTATTTCAATCAAAATAGGAAATCAGAAATTCGCACCCAGAAAAATACTATGCAGTTATGTTGAATGCAGTCACATAGAACAATAAAGTTTCTTCTGAAATTCTCTAAAACCTTCTATGCGGTCACAAGGATTTTAAACTATGTGACCTCATAGTTATAATTTTTTTCCCGTCGGACAGTTTTCAGTATTTTGGTCGTATCTTTCTCTCCCGATATCCGATTGAAATGATTCAAAATGCGTTGAAAAACTAACTCAAAGAGCTACAAATCTTTCATAAATATAAGTTTTCAAATTCGAACATTTCCTATGCCAAAAATGAGTCTCAGAATGAGACTGAAAATTCGAAGCTTAACTTTTTGGCTGGAAGTTGATATATGATAGTACTTCGACTATATTTCATTCCTTTGGCTTTATTCCTCACCCAATTAATGCCGAACACTCTAAAATCTTCATCATGAGATCGACACAGCTTATTAGTATTTGCGCTTAAGTCCTCAAACTTTGATTTTGCTTCATTTTAGCCCCTTTTCGCTTTATCCCTAATTTTCACCATATTCATTAGTATTGTCCTGCAAAACATAAATTATATCGAATTAAACTACATTTCACATATTTATTGACAATTATCCTTGTTTGTGGACCAAAATAAGTGTGTAAAACGCACTTATCAACACCTCCAAATTTGAACTATTGTTTATCCTCAAACAAAACTGTAACTTAATTCCACATAAAATATGATTTAACAACTTGCCGTGTCTCAGGATTGAAATTCAGTAATTAAACAAAATGAACAACTTTAACAGTACAAAATTCATATCAATCTCCACTAGTTTTATGCATAACTCGACGTGTGTGTATAAACTCGTGTAGACATATCAAGCTCGTAATTGGCTTAACACCTAACCCATAGTAGTCAATTATTTCCTTACTTCGCTCGAGAGATGCACACACCCCCAAACTTATTCTTTTCGCTCGGAGTGCATCCTAAATTGAACTTATACAATTACATTCCTTACCCTCTCTGAATTTGAATAGATATTACTATCACAAGTTTTCATTTCAACAATTCGAGATTCTCCTATATTTTTTATTGCTCTAACCTTTAAGACTAAACCAAGTTACTTGCCTCTCATTAAAAGTACAGTTCTATCAACCAGATGTTTGGGGCTTAATCAATGCAATTTCATATACAATAGTATAACCAAGTTTTTTTCATTTTTTTTTTTTTTGGTACTCATTTTCTTTCTATATTACCCATGTAACAAACTTTAGGCCCATAACTCCCAAGTCAGATGACCATAAGGCACCGAGTTTTTCAACTTCCCTCACAGGTTTAATCGCTCGAGTTATACAGACTCGAAAAAAATAATTGGTCGAGTTATACAGACTCGAAAATATGTTTTTATTATTTTTATTCATACATAGATTAGTGTGATATGCCCCTTTTCTTTTAGATATACAGTTTCTAAAACTAACCTCTAACTTAAAGTTTTTACCTCGTCTTCGTCTCATTGATTTTAGACAATCCATGCAGGTTGACATCATGCACAGAATCCCTAGTCATCTCCATATTTCCCTATAATAGCTCAACCATCTCCAAACTACTCTATAATTGGATCATGAAGTAATATAATAGAGGTTATTTGGGTTTACTTTCTATGTTTACTATTCTCCTTGTATTGAACCAAATCATCAGCAAAATATGTTAAACATGAGTATCGTGCATAAAAATTTGTCGAGTTTCACGTAAACCATCTTTCATAATTTAGTGCACTATTTTCATTATTCACAGTCCATACATAGTCCAATATTCAATATCATAGCCAGCAAAGTCGTCAAATCCACACAAGTACACAAAAACTCTAATCTAATGCTAGAAAATAAATAGAAATTGAATAAAACTTAATAAAAATTTCAGTTTTTTTTTTTTTCAGACAATCACATAAAAACGGTAGTAAAATGATTAATGGAAATATTCACACCCCCAAACTTATAGGCACATAAAATTAATAGAGAAAACTTATAGGCACATAAAATTAAGGACAAATTCTTATAAAAATAAGGAAAGTGGGGTTAGGAATATTCCTATTATCGATGTAGATGTGAAGTTGCAGATGATGGAGTAGAAGAAGTGTGGACCATGCATAGACTCTTTCTCGATTATTACCAAACATCACGCTTAGGACTAAACACAGAGACATTTATTACACATAACATTTAAAACATATCAATATCAAAATCACTTTTTTACCCTTTTTAAAAAATAATTCCCCTTCACGGTGAACATTGATTGTATTGTTCACGTAACTTTTTTTGTGCTCTTATTTCAATTATAATTATAAAATTCAGATGAATCCACAGAAAAGTGAAACCAGGGCTCTGATACCATACTGTAATGACCAAAATTCTTAAAATTCGAATTGTTACCAAATTCATTACATTCAAATGACTTGACGAGCATACTCTAAAAATATTATATGACAAAATGATTTACTTCGCACTACTTTTTATTTTACAAAATAGTGAACAATTAAAATGTAAACAATAGAGGTAGTAGCCATATTGATAAGATTAGGTACACTTAATAATATGAATTGAGTTTAAGGATAAAGAAGTGGACATTATTCATTTGTTTATTTTCTCCAATCCCATTTCTCAAATTTTTTTATCCAAGCAAGCAGTGGAACAAGTTTATTTGGCAATGCATATTTCTTTTTATCAACAACTACAGGAACACAAATTATGTGGTGAGGTTCCCTCTAAATTAACTCAATTCAATGATAATCAGTATTCCCAGTAAGGTCCAGTTCCCTAGGTAATTTCATGCATATTTCATTTTATTATACATGATAGACAATAAATATATCATAAAATTTTGATTTCGCAAAATTTAACAAAACAAACAACATAGTTCCTAACCAAATCATGTTCCAAATTTTAATAAAATGAAAGAGATCAATAAATTAATCAAACTAAGGTTACGGCTATAATTTAAAATTTCAGTCATAACACATTAAGTCAAATAAATCCAGGTACAGCAATAACACGTTATCGCCTGCCAACCAACGATCCATTCTAATCTATGATGTAAATGAGAAATGGGTTCGTATGAGGAATTCTCTATTGGATACAAGAATTTGTACAATCCCGAATAACATTTATCAATTTATATCTCGAATAGTCGTGCCGTCATATCCTATCTTTAAAATTCGATAACATATCATATCATTTGTACCGAAAGGCTGTTAAAATATTGTATTGTGTTACTTCAGTAGCATAACATTTGTCAACATGAAATAATAAAAATTAAAGGGGATAAAATCACTTGAACCTCATTAATAATATCCACCATTGGAATTATTTTCCTATTTTTCCTTAATTGTAGTTATTAGAAAACAAGCGATCAAATTAACCCTAATAACTAAACAACCCAAGACAAAAGCTATGAATTTAATCTAGTAACAGTCTTAATAATTAGATAAATCGAAGGAGCTAAATAACACAAGCACAAGCAGTTGCATTTAACCTAGTTGAATGTTCTTCCTAAGATTCAATAATTACTAAAGTAGCAAATTATTAAATCCTAGTTGCTTCATAAGTTAAAAGAATCAAACAATTACGTATTTGATGTTTAAATTAACAGTATATTGTTACAATCAATAAACTAGCGGACCCTCTAGCAATCAAACACAATAATTCATAGAAATAATTGAAGAAAAAATTCAATATTCAAAATATAAATTAAAAGATGTAAAACAATTTAGATCTCACCGTAATGTAGTTCTGCGGCTTCCGTTTCCTTCAACCAAGTATAAAAGTTTAGTTACAATCCATGAATCTATGAGCAAAATAATGAAGAATGANATAATTTAGATCTCACAATATGAGGTTTTGAGGCTTCAATTTCCTTCGACCAAGTGTAAAAGTTTAGTTATAATTCATGAATCTATGAGCAAAATAATGAAGAATGAAGTTTGGAGGCGTTCTGTATGTTCTTCTCTCTTTCTAGGGTTTTAAAATATGTATTTATGTTGTTTCCATAGGTAGTTGACTTAAATTCGGAAATCAGAATTTTCGTGTCAGGAATGAACCATGCGGCCGCATGGTAGTAAGTCATGCGATCGCATAAAACATTGAAACTGGGCTCTGAAATTCGGTGAAACACCTCTTGCGGCCGCAAGGAATTAAAGCCATGCGACCGCATGGTTTTGCTAATTTTTCATCGGACACCCTTCAGTATTTTGGTCATATATTTCTCTCTCGATATTCGATTGCAGTGATTCAAGATGTTTTGAAAAGCTAACTCAAAGGACTACAACTTTGATGCAAATATTGTCTTCTAATTCGGTCATTTGCCATGTCAAAAAAGGGTCTCAATATGAGGCTGAAAACCGGTGCATAACTTTTCGATTGGAAATTGATGTATGATCATACTTTAACGATATTTCATCCATTTGACGTCTTCTTTCAACCAATTGTCTCCTATTACTCTCAAATTTTCATCATTTGGTTCGACACAACTTTTGTGTATTTGCACGTTAGTCCTTGAACTTTCATTTTCTTTCACTTTGGTCTATTTTCACATATGTCTTCCAAATTACGCCATCTCTATTAAATTGCCACCTAAATAAAAAAATGAGGTTAATAAGTACATTTTGACACAAAATAATCATACGAGCACATGAAATAAGGAGGAAAAAAATATACATTTTACATTCCTATCAATGTATTCCCGAATATTTCTTTTACATCTATACCTTCGTGAAATTAAGTTCACCAAAAGTGTACTAGTTTCAGCCTTATCGTTCTTTGCCAAGCATTTTTTTTCAATTTCATTAAGAAACTCTTTGGCAGTAGTTACCTTATCGAACACAGTGCCCATGAATGATTCTGGAATACCACACTTCATGATTATAAGACTCATGCGGTTTGAACGATCTCACCTATCAAATTCTCTTTTTTCATCAGTGAAACTTTTATCCGTAAGTGTAGCAGGTTGTTCAGTCCTTAACACAAGGTCTAAGTCCATGCAGCCAAGAACGATCTGAACGTTCTCTTTCCAGTCCTTAAATTTGGTTCTATTTAGCACGGGAATAGATTTGATGTTGGCTGATATTGCAGAAGTTGGTGAATTAACTAAATAGAGAACTTATATTTAATCAACATGTTCACATAGGAATCCGTATTAAACAATTAATTAATTCAAATAATGATAAAACCCATTACAAGAGACCGAGTACAACATTGATCTTTAGTATTTCGACAGAAATACCAATTTATAAGTGGTACTCTTGATATTGACAATAAACTATGTCAAACAGTAAACCTATCTTTGGATCGATTTATTGTTCACATAAAATAAAATCTTATAATCGTCACATATTTATTACCACAGGTATGTAAATAATTCGGTCAAATTTAACCTTCTTTTGGGCCGGTCAATATCTCATGAATTACGTACATACAACCTTCCTAATATTCCAAATAAATTCATCTATGCAAGAGATGTCATTTTGGTAACATGTTGCTTCAATTAATTTGTTTAGGAAAATTAGTAATTCAAAAGAAATTTTAAATACCAAAATTTGAATATTAATTGTTAATTGTTAATTCTTTTATTTTATTTTGAAATTTAGGCGGCCTAAGAGTTAATAACTCACAACTTTAGGGATAAAAAATTAATTATCCAGAACTTTATGGGTCAATAATTAAATGTTGAAAACTTTAGGAGTCCAAAAATTAATTATTCAAAATTTTAGGAGCTAATTTAAACCAATTATGAACTTTTAGGGGCTTAATTATAAAATTCAAGACTTTAATGACCCAAATAAATTAATTTTCAAACTTTAAAGACTGAATGATTAAATCCAAAATTTTAAAAGGCCCAATTGGATGAATTTTTAAACTTAGGGGGCTGAATTAACAAAAGTTTTAAACTTAAGGGGCTGAAACTTTAAATACTTAACCCTAATCTGAAATTGCAATCAAGGACCTGAAATCTTTAAATTTTCAGCCCAAACCCCGCCTCCAAAATTCACCTAAACCTTAGAACCCTAAACAAAAATAACGAGATGAAGAACCCGGCGAGCGCTGCCCCCAAAGAACTCGAAGCTGCCTGTCCAACTGAGATTCGCTGCAGCTTGCAGTTCATCGCTGCAATTGAAACAACAACATTAGCGGCTGCAAATCGTAGCGGTTGTTGTCGCTGTCATCTTGTTGCGCTAGCAACGCTCTATTGAGCGTCCTGCGACGGCATTGCTACGCTTCAGCGCTGTGGGGTCAGCAGGAATATAATTTTTTTAACTGAAATTTCTTTTTTTATTTAAAAAAACAACTGAAATCTTTTTTACTTAATTCTTTATTAGATCACTTTAATTTTAGGATTAACTTTAAGATAACATTTATACACAATTAATTACATATGTCGGCCTACATAGCAAATTAAATAATTTCCCAACAACTTACTTATATTTAACTTTAATTGATAAAAAATTATTTCTTAATCTCTAATTTACCTGCAAAATATTTGCATATAAGTAAATTTATGTATTTGGATTAAACTAACTTTTTTCTCTATTATTAATCGCGACATGACTGAATAATCTAGTCTAAACTTATGTATTATTCTAATTCCATTGACTATAGCCCACCGAAATAAATAAATTTGGGTATTATTTATACCAAATATTGAATAGGATTAAATTCGGATATTTTTTTTCTCTAAAAACAGTTTTTATACGGCGCACCAAACGTGCTCTCATGAAGTACCGGAAGTACCGGAACAAAACTAGATCATTTCTTCGAAGACAAAATGAAGAGTGAATAAGATTAAGGAAAAGAAATGTGATAAAATTATGTTATTTATTCTGGAGGACTACACATGATATTCTCTTTTTTGTAATTTTTTGGTTTTGTTAATGATTTTTGTGTTTTTTTTAGTATTTGATTGTAGAGAGATGAATGATTAATTATTGTGTTTAAATTTTAAATGTTAGATTGAAAAATTATGAAGAAAATTAGAGTATACGTGTGTTTATGCAATCAAACTAACAGGAAATAATACTAACAAGTGAAATATCTTGAAAGATATCTTTGCAATTGTTTTTATGTTTACCAAGTGTGCATAACCTTGACATAGACATGGGCATTCAAAAGGTGACTATGATCATTGACCGAGTGGACTGAAAATAAAAATGTAGAATTTTTATTTTATTTGAAGGGATATAATTGACTTAAAAATTAGTCTTTGTTTTTTAATTTAATAATGATGATAATCAAGAATTTGTAAAATTTTAAAAAAAAAATCATTAAATTTTATGATATTATTTGTGTTTCTTTTATATTTATAATGTTGCCACGTGTTAAGTAATTTTATTCCCTACTTGACATTTTGCCTTCATTTTATATTGCTTTTTTTCTTTAGATTCATACTACTCAACTTTACACTACTACATAGCAAGTGCATTATTTGCTAACATGTCTCTAATTTTTTCATTTATTTTTGAATTATTATTATTGGTAATAATTTATATTTAAATGAAGTTATTGAATTGTATTTGTCTTGCCCACTTATTTATATATTGATTTTTTTTTTTTAATTTCCCCCTTTCTAACAAAAAATCTGACTTTCTAGAAACAGCATCTGAGGAAAGCAATCAAAATATGAACAGTAAAAGAAAGAATTTTTACAGCATGCTATACAAGGTAGAATAACTTGAGCTTCATCTAGGGAAAAAGTATATCTTTTTAGTTTCTTCCAAGGCAAGTTATCCCACATTTTATTCACATAAATCATAAATGGACCTCTTGTAATACGGAAACTCCATCTCCTCTCTCCTTTTGCCATTCTACATCACAATATTTCATCAATGGCACCAGCCAATTTCCTTCTTGTTTTCATTCTTTTATGTTCCCTTCAAATTTTCTCAGGGCGAATTGCTTTAGAAAATCAAAACAATTCACCTGAGGCGATGATATTTGAAGCCTGTGACAAAATCGAGAATCAAAACGCATGTTTATCAAACTTACATTCCCGGCTCGAAGACGGTGTTGGTCGTCGTACACCAACCTCCGTCTTCCAAGCCGCCCTCGAGAACACTCTCGATGAAGCCCGATCAGCCATTGACACGTTTACAAAAGTCACCAGCTTGTCGATAAGCTATCGCGAGCAAATAGCCATCGACGACTGCAAGGAGCTCCTTGATTTCTCCGTTTCTGAATTGGCTTGGTCATTAGATGAAATGAAGAGGGTTCGAGCCGGTTTCAAGAATGAACAAACTGAAGGAAACCTAAAGGCTTGGCTAAGTGCAGCATTAAGCAACCAAGATACATGCCTTGAAGGGTTTGAAGGTACCGACCGGCACTTAGAAAACTTCGTAAGGGGAAGTCTAAAACAAGTAACACAACTCATTGGTAATGTTTTAACTTTGTATACTCAAATGCATAGTCTACCTTTCAAGCCTCCTAGAAATAGTACGGCTATTGAAAACGAAACCACGGATTTCCCGAAGTGGATGACGGATGGTAATAAGGAGCTACTCGTTTCCAGTCCAAACGGTATGCACGCAGATGCAATCGTGGCGTTGGATGGAACCGGGCGTTATCGTTCAATAAGTCAAGCTATTCTCGAGGCTCCAAGTTACAGTAATAGAAGGTACGTTATCTATGTGAAGAAGGGAGTTTACCAGGAGCATATCGATATGAAGAAGAAGAAGACGAATATCATGCTTGTAGGTGATGGAATAGGGAAAACTGTCATAACTGGTAATCGTAATTTCATGCAAGGATGGACTACATTTCGGACGGCTACTGTTGGTAAATATTTTATCACCCCATTGTCTGATTCTGCCTATTCTGCTAATTATGAACATTGTCTCGATTTTTATTAATGATTTACAAGAGAACTAATTCCTAGAGTAACTAATGATCCCATTGTATTTTTTTGCAGCTGTTTCTGGCAAGGGATTTATCGCAAGGGATATAACATTTCGTAACACAGCCGGACCTCAAAACCACCAGGCAGTGGCACTGCGTGTAGATTCTGACCAGTCGGCCTTCTACCGATGCAGTATAGAGGGATACCAAGACACTCTTTATGCCCACTCTTTACGCCAATTTTATCGTGAATGCAGCGTCTATGGAACCATAGACTTCATTTTTGGCAATGGTGCTGCTGTCCTTCAAAACTGCAAAATTTTCACAAGGGAACCATTGCCATTGCAAAAGGTGACAATCACAGCTCAAGGCAGGAAAGATCCTCATCAAAGCACTGGATTTTCAATCCAAGATAGCTACGTTTACGCCACCAAGCCAACTTATTTAGGCAGGCCATGGAAACAATATTCCAGGACAGTTTTCATGAAGACTTATATGAGTGGGCAGGTGCAGCCCAGAGGGTGGCTTGAATGGTATGGGAATTTTGCATTGAGCACTTTGTGGTATGGTGAATTCAAAAACTATGGCCCCGGGGCATTGACTTCAGGTCGTGTCCGGTGGCCGGGATATCATATAATTACCGATGCTTCTGTGGCCAGTTTCTTCACCGTTAGACGCTTCATTGATGGACTGTCATGGCTGCCAGCCACTGGTATCAAGTTTTCATCTGGCTTAACAAATTAACCTCCTAATTTGAAATGAAAGTTGCTGATGTTGTAAGCATCGTACTTAAAGTGATTTATATACATATGATCATAAAACCATTTTTATCTTAGAAATGATAGTTTAAATGTAAGTTTGATCAAGAACAGCAGATTGGATGTTTTATAATAATACATTACTTTTCCTCGTACTTTTTCTGTCATCAAGTTGTACTTTGAATGGTTAAAACTGATAATAAA
>CAIGRB010138284.1:0-10957 GCA_903798255.1 Fraxinus quadrangulata
AAGAGTGGTCTTATATTGTCTAGGTGGACATCTGATATTCAAATTCGAAGGTTAGTGATTTTGACTGAATTTTCACATCAGAGACAACTGTTCACATATCTGGGAGTCCCTTTGTTTAAAGGGGCCAAGAGGAACTTTCTGTAGGATGATCTCATTATGAGGATCAAGAGTAGGAATGGGCTTCATGCCTTCTTTCTCCTAGAGGTAGGATTACTCTACTGAGATTTGTTCTTTCCTCTATACCACTGTATATATTCCAAATTATGCGACCTCCTAAGGTCATTCTGAAAAGGCTGGAGAGTATATTTGTGCGATTCCTATGAGATTCTAAGGATCATGCAAGTCGTCTACATCCTGCTGACGAGTGAGGTCTGGGCTTTAGACGATTACAGGATACGGTGGACACATTTTTATTGAAGCTATGGTAGCTGTTCAGGTCGTAGAGTTCTATTTGGACTCAGTTTTTACTGGGCAAATATTGTAGAGGGACACATCCGTCGCTTGCAGCAGTTCCTCATTCAGCATGTCCTATTTGGAAGAGACTGAAGAGATTTAGACCATGCACCGAGACACACATTGCATGGCGCCTTGGGATATGGCAGATCTTCTTTTGGCATGATTGTTGGATGGGTGATTCTACATTGGCATTCATTTTCTCACACAGACAGCACACATTTGCTAGGGTGCGTGACTTTTTTGAGGAGACTGGATGGGATTTTGGGCGATTACTATAGGCTCTTCCATCAACTATGACAGACCATATTGCGGTCATTCTAGTATGTCTTGATGTCTTGGATTGCATTTTCTTAGTGGACTATTCCAACTGTTACATTGGCGTAATGACATGCAGTTTACTATACTTTTTGATATTTCTTTGACTCTCTCCCCATCTCCTCCCCCTATCATGGTTTGGTGGCGCACTCCATCATTTGAATCTATCAAGATCAACATAGATGGTTGTGTCAAGAATGGGTTTGCGAGTGGGGAAGGCATCATCAAGGACTATGCAGGAAAATGTATCAGGGCTTTCTCAACTTCATATGTACAATGTATGATATTAGAGGCGGAACTCAGGGTTATTCGTGATGGGATACTACTGGCTAGAGGTCTTGATTTATCAGATATTTGGGTTGAGGTAGACTCGACTGTAGCCATTCACTCTGGCCTATCCAAGGGATACTCAGACAGATTACAGCGATATAGTTTTCCACATTTTCAGAGAGGGGAACCAAGTTGCAGATGCACTTGCTACCGAGGGTTGGCATCATCATAGATACCAGGAATATGGACCAGTCGACCTACCTAGATATATCAGGGCACTTGTTCAGATTGACAGATATGGTTTGCACAACACTAGAGTTTATATATTTGTATTTTGTTTTTACTTTTATTTTTGTTTACACTTGGTCTTTTCGTAAGGGAAGTAGTACTCTTTTTTTTCCTACTTTCCTATTATTCTTTACTTTTACTGTAAGGGAAGTAGTACTTCCTCATTTATTAATTTTATTGATATCATTTTTAGCCACGGTGTTCCTCCACCTCAAATAATGACATATTAATAAAATCTCGGGGATACCGCCATCATTCCACAAAAAAAGGAGCTAAAATTGCTAACTATAATGGATCCACAACTCTAGAAGTTGATGTTCCATCCCTTTTATGGATAAGTAGGCGTACGGGTTCATGAATGCCAAACCATTAATAATATCTTCATTTGGTGCTAAATAAACACGTTGTTTGTATATTGAAGTAATAACCCAACAGATTTTGTATGGGTGATGTTGGGTATATTGGTAACAGATAAATTCGGGACTATGATGATTAATAGGGTCAAAATAATATTCATAGGCTTCACTAGAAGCTCACTATTGAATCCTTATATAGTTGTCAATCTAAACCACAATTGGTAGCTCAAAGAACTAGAGACGAGCCATGAATCTTGTGTGTGAATAATATATACGTATGGGCTCAACCAATTTGGTAATGATCCAATTACTTAACTTATTGTTCCTCCAATATATATTAGCCCCTATTCTTAGTTGAGACATTACACCCACACGATATTTTCCGTTAGTCCCTTTCGAGAGAAAATGACTACCTTTGCTTTGTGTGATCTTCAACCATTTCATTGTGCCTTTTTAGTTCTCTATGAACATTCCTTTTCTCTGTCAGTGCCTATCTCTGACTTCTATTGTGCGCCTCTGGTCACCCATGTTTGCTCCATTTTTCCCTGTTTCACTACTTCATTTTCGACAATCTTCCGCTGCTCCTTGCGTGACTGTATGGGGGCGATTCTTTTGTGATTCGTTGCGAGATTCTTTATGTTAGTCCGATTTTGGTGTTGCCTTGTGGTTTAGGTTGTTGATATGAGCCCTATAAAATCCATCTATTGGTGCAAACTTCAATTTGGAAGGGAAGTGTTTGTCTTACTTAATTTATAGTGTTTAATTGTTGCTTATTAGTTGATTTTGCCGAACTTAGTGCTTGGTTTATCAATTGAAGGTTGCATTTTACTCCACAAATTGGTATTAGAACTTGTAAATCTTCCTATGATTAAAAATGTAGCTCAGATTCCTCTGTGACTTGAAACATGTGTACCTATGATCTTCAGCTGTTGATTATCCAAATAAGTACTTGAATCCTTAATTAAATTTGTATCTCTCATTTGTACGGATCACAGATATGTCCGCTCTGGTAAATTGGCTGATCACTTTTACATTTATGCAATAGCATGCTATCGTGTGTAGTGACCATTAGGTTTGAGGTTACCGTGTGAGGTAACCATTGCCTGTTATTAGAATTAGGATTACTTGCCTATTATCTATGATATAATTGTGACTTGGATATCTTTTCACTGTTACGTAATTCCATTATTGTTGCTAAGTGGATTATCGATTGGAATTGTTACTTAACCTTACCAGTTAGAAAATTCCCTTGATATTGAGGTCACAAATCTTACGAAATCCTGGAAATTTCGAACGACAAATATTTGCAACCCTTAGGACGTTCTCTGTATGCTTATCTCTTTAAAAGTTGTTACGTGTTACCTGTCTTATTTATTAAAATGTCTATGCATCATTCTGACTTGAGTGTCTTTAACGATAAATGTGATTTTTTTATTTGACAATAAAAGATGAAAGGAATTTTATTACAGCAAAATATTTTAAAAACTATTGATAAATTGTATTATGCCATGATCAAAAAAAATAATACGACGAACTCGTAGATACTTCTATTATCTTGCATTTATCTGATCTCATTTTCCGAAATGTTGATAACATAATTTAGTTGAAAAACCTTCAAAAAAGGTTGAAGAACTTTATTTGACACGGTCTATATCCAATAAACTTTTCTCACTTGAAAGTTTTATCAATTTCAAAATGATCCCTTAAAAGAATTGGATGACAATTTTGATGTTTTCAATAAAATTGTGCAAGATATTACAAATTGTAGTGAAAAAGGTTTCCGATGAATATAAAGCTATTATTCATTTGAATGAGATTCCTGATATTTATAAGGAAGTCAAGAATGCAATCAAATATGGGAGGGAGACTCTTACATCCAATATAGTCATTGATTTGTTATAAAGTAAGGAGAATGAAATGAAAGCTGAAAGAAATGAGAGAAAATATGAAAGATTCACCAAATGAGTGGTGGATCTTATTTTACGGCTAGCGATGGACAAAACGATGGTGGCAAGAAGAAGTGTAGGGGTAGATCCAAATCATAGGAGAAGGCAAAGGGAAAATTAGGACATTTCATATGAGTGACATAAAGAAAAAAAAGTCAAGAGATCAGAAGGGCAGTGAACCCAAAGAGGCAAACATTGTTGTCCCGAGAGATGAACTTGGTGAGGTTTACATGCTCTTAAATTATGAACTAGCCAAAATTAACATATCTATGAACTCCCATATCATGAGTGGATTCTTAACTTCGGTGTTTCTTTTCATGTTATATCAAATAAATTGTGATTTGACCATTTACATAAGTTTGATCATGAGCATTTAGTTGCATATAAGATCATTAGTATGGGTAGTGTAGCTATTGGCTTTAACAGTGACTTTGTGCATACATTAAAAGAAGTTAGGTACATAACACATACGATTAGGAATATAATTTTGTTGGAGAAGTTAGAGCTTACATGTTTCACTGGTGCCCTTAGTGAGGGGGCGTTAAAAATGTTCAAGAGAGCACTTAGAGCCTTTAAGGCTGCCAGGAGGAATGGCATATAAATTATGCATGCTGAGGTGATGGGTGGTCTACATTACACTATCACTGACACTGATCACAGGTGGAAGTGGCAAAATACGTTTGCCTGCGCTAGTGTTAAGTTCCTTAATAGCAAAGGTGTGTTTGGTAAGGATCAGATACTTGACATGCCATTTTGCAATCATTGTGTTCTTAATAAATATTGTTAGATGTCATTTGCATTCTATGTCATTTGCATCTAGAATGCAAGACATCTAAAGTATTACAATACATTCATACTGATTTGTGAGGTCCGAAAAGCAATCCTATTTTGATGTTAATAAATATTTTCTGTCTAAAATTGATGATTTTTCCAGACGTGTGTGGATTTATTTATTAAAAGATAAATCTGAAACGTTTTGTAAACTTTAAAAATTGGAAAGTTAATGTGGAGAACTAGACAGGTAAAAAGGTAAAATTTTGCGTACTGATAATAGTCTCCAGTTTTGTAATGCTGACTTTGATAGTTTGTGTAATAAATATGGCATAACAAGACATATGATTGTGCCTTACACTACCCAGTAAAATGAAATTGCTGAAAGGATGAACAATACTTTGTTTGATAATGTTAGATGTATGATGTTTAGTTTTAGTATGCCTAAATCGTTTTAGGGTGAAGTTGTTATGATTGCATGCTAATATGACTCCATCTGCCACTTTAAATTGTGATAAGCCTATGAGAAATGGGGATAAATGTGCTGATTATTCTATACTTAAGACTTTTGGCTATGTTGCTTTCTCTCATCAAAGTGGGAAAAGCTAGAACCTAATACTAAGAAATGTGTCTTCTTAGGATACCATGAAGGAGTTAAGGAGTATATGTATGGAATAGAAGCCAAAAGGGTGTAAGAATAATCATAAGTCGTTATGTCACCTTTAATGAGTATACGATGTCTTACATGGAGAGTGAACAACAACAAGAAACTGATCTTGATTTTGTTGCTAACCATGATTGGGAACTTGAATCTTGATGAAAAGATTTTTATGAATCAACCGAAAGGTTTTGAGAGTAAAGATAAATCTGATCATGTCTATTTTTTTAAAGAATTCTCTTTATGGGTTGAAACAGTCTCCTTTAGAAATATAAGAAATTTGATTCTTACGTATTTTCTAATGGTTTCCAGAGGAGTGAGTTTGACCATTGCTTATAATACATGCACTACAACACTAATAAAGAGAGAGAGAGAGAGAGAGAGAGAGAGAGAGTGTGTGTGTGTGTGTGTGTGTGTGTTACTTTAAGTGGACGACGTGTTATTAATTGGGCCTAGCATGAAAGTGGTAAACAAGATTAAAATTGAGTTAAGTAAAGAATTTGACATGAATGACCTTGGACACACTAGAAAAATCCTTGGAATGGAGATAAAAAAGGATATGTCCAATTCTTGCTTATTTGTGCATCAAACTCTCAACGTGCTTTAAATTTTGAAGAAATTTGACATGATTAATTGTAAACCTGCTTTTGTGCCTCTTGGAAACCATTTTTTTTTTTTTTTGTTAGAAGAACAATCACCTGCTGATGATGAAGAAAATGATTTTATGAGTAAAATTGTTTATTCTAATGTTATTGGCTTCGATATGTACCTTAAGGTCTATACTAGACCAGATTTCCTTCCAATGTAATTGTGTTAAGTGTGTACATGTTTAATCTTGGTCCCTAACATTGGGAAGTATTAAAGTGGTTGCTTAGGTACTTAAATGGTACTTTTGATGAGGGGTTAGTTTATAAGCCTGCTAACGAGAGTGTGAAACTTAAAAGTTTTATGGATGCTAACTATAGTGGTGACATGATAATGAGAAGTATACTTCTTCTCATATGTTTACTTTGTGTGACTCTTATGTGAATTGGAAGTCTCAACTCCAACATATTGTTGCTCTATCCACTATTAAGTGTGAGTATATTACTACTACTGAAGCTATTAAAGAAGGTTTGTGGTTTAGGAGTTTGCTTAATAAACTAAGTCTTTTAAGTCAAAATGTGATCGTATACTCTGATAGTTAATTTGCCATCCATTTGTGTAAGAACCATGTGTTTCGTGAACACACTAAATATATAGATGTTATGTTGCATTTTATTAGAAATGTAGTATCTTAAAATTTGATAAAACTTGAAAAAGTGCATTCAGATTATAACCATGTAGATACACTAAGGTGCTCTCTGATAAAGTTTTGAAGCTGTCTTATACTT
Organism: Fraxinus quadrangulata; assembly: GCA_903798255.1. NCBI lineage: Eukaryota > Viridiplantae > Streptophyta > Magnoliopsida > Lamiales > Oleaceae > Fraxinus > Fraxinus quadrangulata. The sequence goes on from CAIGRB010138284.1 coordinate 6,434, forward strand.
TATAACATCAATAAAGGTTTGTGACGTTTCAATTTTCTATGAAATCACATTGTGCCACTATTAAACTAGTTTTTTTTTTCTTTTGCAAGTGTATTTGGCATCAATGTGAAGGTTTTTTTGGGTATTTTGATACCAAATAAATTCAGGGTTGTGATGATTAGTGACGTCGAAATAATATTCAATGGCTTCGCTAGAAGCCCATTATTGAATCTTTAAATAGTTGCGGATACAAACCACAGTTGGCAGCCCAAAGAAATAGAGACGAGCCAAGAATCTTGTGTGTGAATAATAAAAATGTGTGGGTTCGACCCATTTGGTACTAATGGCCGAATTACTTAACCTATTGTTGTCCCTATATATATTAGCCTCTATTCTTGGTTGAGACAGTACATACACACTATAATTTCCCTTGCCCCTTTTGAGAGAAACTACTGCTTTTGCTTTGTATAGTCTTCAACCCTTTCATTGTGCCTCTTCGATTCTCTATGACCGTCCATTTTCTCTACTAGCGATTTGTCTCTGACTTTTGTTGTGCTTCTTCGGTGACTCCTGTTTGCTCCATTTTTCCCCCGCTTCGCTGCTGCATCTTCGACAGTCTTCTGCTTGCTCCTTGCGCAATTGTATGGGATGATTCATTTGTGGTTCGATGCGAGATTCTTTGGATTAGTTCGATTTTGTTGCCTTGTGATTTGGGTTGTTGATATAAGCTCTATAAAATCCATATATTGGTGCAAACTCCGATTTAGAAGGGACGTGTTTGTCTTACTTAATCTACAGTGTTTGATTGTTGTTTATCAATTGATTTTGCCTAACCTGGTGCTTGGTTTATCAATTGAAGGTTTCATTTTACTTCAAATGTGATACATAGCATCATACAGAATTAAACAATATTATAATAAAAGAGAAAAGAAAAGAAAATTATAATCTCATTAATTTTGTCGAGTTACTTAATGTGTTCTAAACACATCATATGGGCATTATAATTATTTAAATCATTAATGTTATAGAAATTAAAGTGCCTATAAATAACAATTATTCTACTTGTATAGAAAATCTATACAGATAGTAGAGTTCTATAAATGATGTCCAACACAAAGTCCCACACGCATTCATACCCTTGTCTAAAATTTTCGTTTACTCTTTTACTTGCCAATCCTGATTCGACTCGACTCTACTCTATTCGAAAGTTTTATTTTAAAAATTTATCCACAATCATGTCCATGTCGAAGACAAATTAGTCCAAAGAAACCTCGAAATTTCACAAAATTTACAAGGTGTTGTTAACTAAGATTTTAATGAAATTTTAAAAGATTATAAATTTTAATGAATTTCAGGAATATGGATAAATTTCCACATAATCCATAAAAATCTCAATAAAAATGTGAAATTTCAGAGGAGTTTTTTGTATGTATTTTTAAGTTTGAAATTTATCCAAATATTTTGAAATATCTTATTAATGAAATCCTTACAAACCCACGATTTATTGACTATGCCTAAATTTTAAAAGTTTCGGTTGAAAATCATTAAAATTTCAGTTGGTAACACCTAGATTTTAATGATTTTTATTAAAATTCTTTAAAATCTCAATTAAGAACCCCTGAAATTGGAAGGACTTTTAGAAAAATTTAAAATTTCATGGACATCCTATTAGTCCTTTACTTCCATCCACATTATCTTCTTAAAACTAACACCTAAATCCCTCTCACTATAATGTGAGAAAATTTTATAAAGTGAAATCCCAGTTTCTGAATTTGATGAAAATGAAAACAAGTACAAAATTCATAGTTTTACCTCCTTCAATACCCAAAAAAAGCAATGGTGGATCAGTAATAGCTTCATCTCACCGGAGTTGGTTCCTATTTTTCTTGCTTTTTTTCATATTTGCTTTTGTTTTCACTTTATTGACCATCAGGGAGGCTGCCACCACCGCCAGAATCGCCAACAGTGGCTTACCAAAACCCATCTTTGATGCGCTGTTTCATTATGCTTCTACCAACTCAACAAACACCTCCAGTCGCATGTCAACCGCCGAGCTAAAAGCCATCGCCACCGTCCTCCGCCGCTGCGCGGCCCCATGTAACGTACTTGTTTTCGGTCTCAGCCATGAGACCCTCCTCTGGAACTCACTCAACCATAATGGCCGAACAGTTTTTGTAGATGAAAGTGCTTACTTTGTCTCCATTCTCGAAGAAAAACACCCTGGAATCGAAGCTTACGATGTTCAATTCACAACAAAAGTCAGCGAATTATACGATTTGATAGAGAATTATAAATTCCAGGAGAAAAATGAATGCAGGCCTGTTCAGAATCTTCTCTTTTCAGACTGCAAATTGGCAGTAAACGACTTGCCGAACCTCATTTACGATGTCCCATGGGACGTGATAGTGATAGATGGGCCAAGCGGACACTCCCCGTCGGCGCCGGGGAGGACGGCGACGATATTTACTGCCGGAGTTTTTGCTAGGAGCAAAAAGGGCGGTGCAGAGAAAACCCATGTTTTTGTGCATGAATTTGACAGAGAATTGGAGAGTGTGTGCAGTTTAGAATTTCTGTGCAGAGAAAATTTGGTGGATTCCATAGACTTATTGGGCCATTTTGTGGTGGGAAAAATGAATGCTACTGAGGTTCAATTTTGCGCTAATTCTGGTTCTTCATCGTCTCCTCTTGAATCAATTTCATACATTGAAGATGATTGAAGAAGCTCTTTTATTCCTCTCTTGATTAGAAATGGCTAAGAATGTTTAATGGGAATCATTGAATAATATTGACAGTCTAAAATTATGTGAGTTAATGTCCAATTATTGAATACTGCGTGTTAAACATAAGTGTAATATTTATGCATTTTTCAAGTTTCATATACTAATTTACAACCATTATGCAATAATTAGATTTTGGGTTTACTTTTTTTCTTTTTTTTTTTTTTTTTGGTGAAAATTACACAAATTTTTAAAGTTCCAATTTCAAATTTCAGATATAAACTTTATTTATACAAAAATCAGATATTAATTCATATATATCTAAATTATAATTACCCAAACTCTAAGAATCCCAAATCATTTATCACATCTTCATTCTCTATCTATCCTCTCCTTCTCCTCTTCTTCTCTCATCTCTTGCCTCTCTCTATCCCAACTATTACTTTCGTTGGAGACCACCACAAATGTTGCCTCTACGAGACACATCGTAGCTGCCCACGGCGTGAACGTCGCAGCTGCCCACGGTACGAATCACCGCTGATGTGTGGCGTGAGTGGCGCTGCTGCTGCGGTCGCTATGTAATACCCATCGTCGCTGTGAGTAGCGTGAATGCCACCACAGTGGTGAATGATAGATCTGAGGAAATTTTGGCTGTAATTTGGTGTCGAAGTTTTATTGGTTGCGATATGGGGAAAATTTGGAGTGAGTTTTGTTGGTTGTATGCAGTTGGTGATGGTGGCTGTGGCGGTGCTCTAAGGTGGTGGCGGCGATTTTCGTGAGGTTCCCAAGGCGTGAACGGCGCTGCCCTCAACGGTCGTTGTGCGCATTGCAACATTGCCGCTGCAGTTTGGCGTGAGCGGCTCTGCTGCAGCGATCGCTGTGCAATGCGCATCATCGATGTGAGTGGTGTAAGCGTCACCACTATCGTGAATGATGAGGGATCTGAGAAAAATTTGGCTAAAATTTGGTGTCGGAGTTTTGTTGGTTGTGTGGGTTTTATTGGTTGCAATATGGGGAAAATTTGGTCACGATTTGGTGCCGAGAAATTTGGTGTGAGTTTGTTGGTTGTGTGCAGTTGGTGGTGGAGGTGTGGCGATGCTCTTAGGTGGTGGCGATTTTCATGAGTTTGTGGCAGTCATGATTTTTTTTTGGGTGATTTTTGTTTGTTGCGTTTGTTGTTGGTGGTGGTGTCGATGTCAGTGATAGTAGCTGGTTGTGGTCATCGCAGTGTCAGTGGTGGTGCGGCTGTTGTTGTGGATTTGAATTTTTTTTTTTAGGCGACGATAACAACGATTTTGTTGTTATTATTGGTGGTGATGGTTTTGGTGGTAGTTGTGGTGGTGAGGTGGTGATTTTGAAGTGGAAAATGGTAGTTGTTGGAAGTGGTGGTGCTTGGTGGATTGAGATAGGTAGTGGAATTAAGAGGGTTTGTAACTAATTATTTGAGATTATAATCATTAATTTGGGTATTCTGTGACTAAAAAATAACATGTGACTGATAAATTATGACCAATAAATAATATGTGATCTAAAAATTTGAATTGTGACTTATGAAATTTGTGATTTGTGACCGATGAATAAATTGTGACTTATAAAATTTTTGAATTGTGACTGTAAAATAATTCGACCTATAAAATTTTTGATTTGTGACTTATGAACATATTGTGACATATAAAATTTTTGAATTGTAATCGTAAAATAATTTGTGATATTTCAATTTTTTATTTATGACCAATGAACAAATTATGATTTATAAATTTTTTGAATTGTGACCGTAAAATAATTTGTGACCAAATTATATAGAATTGTGACCTTAATATATTTAATT